>JARFNW010164419.1:0-17846 GCA_031763155.1 Dirona albolineata
ATAATAATAATAATAATAATAATAATAATAATAATAATAATAATAATAATAATAATAATAAATAAAAATAATAATAATAATAAAAATAATAATAATAGTAATACTAATAATAATAATAGGATGGACAGGTCATGGCATGCAAGAGAAAAAAAAACAAAACCCATAAAAGCAAACGATTGTCATTGAAAGAAGAAAAGAAAAAAAAAAGAAAAGAAAAGATGATCTAAATAGTAAAAGCTAAGTAAAGTAATCTAAACTCACAGGGGCAAACACATGGCCTTTGTAAGGACTGTCAGAGTCATCTTTGGAAATCTAAGAAGACAAAAAATGTGATCTATGAATATCAAATATCACTATTAAAAAGTAATTTCAACACTGAACACTGTATATTGTACTAATTGCTCACAGTCACTTAAAGATTCTAAAGGCTGATCCTCTGCTTGTCTTAAATTGCGGATCCACAGATTTTTTTCTTTCTTCACTTCTGTATTCAGTTATGGGTGCTGGTTTTGGATGCAGGCAGGTGCTTTTGAGATTGTGTACTACTGGTTGAGTCTAGGCATGGAGCTGGCCCCTAGACTGATCTGCGTTACATAGGGGTTTGAATGACAAACTAAAACAATATAAAATATCAAAACTAGGATTTAGTAATCATTATAAACCATAATCCCTATACACAGGGACAATTATTTAGGGTCTATAAATATAACGCAAACTAAAAATATACCCATAAAATAACGGTGTTTCCCTGTTTGCCTTGCACCTTCAAACTAATTTATTTTTGATCAGTTAAAAAAAAAAAAAATATTTATCGAGTCTCCTTTAAACCGCAGAAAGCAGTATAAGGGCTAGTCACATAAGTGACATATTATGTCAAGCTCTGAAATGTGTACATGACTACACCATTCATCACCTATAACACATGGCTAGAAAGACTGTGAATCTGCAGCATTAGGAATACAAGACGAGCAGGTGATGAGCCCACTGCGTCCAAACACCTTTACCAGTAAATTGAACAACAATGTACCATGACCATGAGGTCCATACATTTTACCACTAAACACTTTGCTGTTACCCCAGTGGTTACTCCTTCAGAACAATTGGGAGTTGTCACCCGGGCCGTTTTTTATCAAGATCATGGGAAATATTCTTAAAATGACTAAACCTAGGGAATTACATTGTTTTTAACGATAAACAATAACTGAATTTTTATACCTAATCTGATGCATTACACGTATAAAATAAAGTATAATTGAATTGAACTGAATTTAACCGTCTCTGTCATTTCTTTGCTTCTTGTATATAATAAAATCCACATCAATGACACACTCACCCCAAGAAGGAAGTCTCTGGCTTCATCAATCAGACTAAATCCAGCCGTTGTGCCATTTTCTATCAAAATCTGAATAATGGGATGGAAATATATACATTTTTTTACCCCAAAAAACCCCCAACAATTCATTGAATCAATATAAATCACAAAATCTCTTAATAAAACCAGAAATGTATTTCTGGCCTTTAAGTCTTTTCAATATTTTTCAGCTAATGCATCCATCGAACCGACTAAAACACTTCAAATAACTCTATAAAAAACAAAAAAACACAACTTTTATGCAGTGTTTGAATGTTACAGGCTTGTGAAAAATAACATGTGACATGATCTGCAACTAAAGAGAAGAGGAAGAAGAAGAAGAAGAAGAAATAATGTCATCAAAAGACTTGGGGATAATAATGTATGTTTTTATTTCAATTCTTAAAAAGAACACCAAAAAAAAAGTAAAGATTCAATATCTTAGCCATACTTCAATTTTCAAAAACCACACTTAATGTGAACAATACTCAGATAAATGTCTCACCAAATAATTATCTGTCATTTCCCATAAATCCAAAACCAGTTGCAGTCTTTCTTTATCAGACGCCTGTTCCATCAGCATGTACGGGCAGACCACCAGGGAGAAAGTATTCTGCGAAAATATACATCAAACGTTCAGAAACATTTACATAGCCCATAATTTCATAGTATATTAATCGTGTTTGATGTTTATCGAGTCCTCTTTATTTGTGCACATGTCAAATGGAAGTAAATCCAAATGTCATTAATGCCAATGAGGACATACACCACTCATCACCAAACACGTGACTAGAAAGACTCTGCATCAGGAATTAAAGACGAGTAGGTGATGAGCCCACTGCGTAGTACATTAATCTCCGGAATTAAACATGAAAAGGCTGCTGGAAGCCAGGTATATTAAAAATAAAAAATGTAGAGCAGAAAGGCTTCAAGGATAGAACAATTCATAGACGATTCGGGTTTCGCCTTTATCAATAAAACAGCACAACTGACATCATTTTCCCTAATAAAATACCCTGAATGAGCACACGACGCAAAAACAAGAATGAATGACATTTACATGTTTTCTTGTGTCTACTGTTTTAGCTGTCTTAAAATCCTTTAAGTTATGTATATTAGAAAGATGCAAAAAATTGCTAACACACAAAATAAAAATAATCGGAAAATTGTTCAATGTGCGCTATCGTTTTATTGGACAGTTGTCCTAAAAATGCATAATAAAAATACTATTGCCACCTAGGTTCATCAAAGAAGATCATAACCCACATTTATCAGCTCTGGGAATTTAGTAGAATGGCATAGCAGTATCAGCAACAAGAAAATCTTACTTCAAGTCAAAAACCTTACCTGCTTTGAACTTGGTGCAAATTGTCTGAAGTGAGCTCCCTTGATGCTCATGGCAGAACTCTGCTCGTTTCCATCTGGAGGATTAAACATTTTAAATGTGGACACTTTAAGTTCATGTTCATATTTAATGGTACCATACCAAACACCGATAGTTTGACAAACAAACACAATGCAAAGTACACAACATGGTATTGTAGCCTCAGGTATTCACCCAACAGCCATAGAAACAGTGGAAATTTTACCTCAAAAAAATAAATAATAAAACTGAACAATTAATGAAAGTTGACATATTGAAGAAAAATATTGTTAATAGTATAGAGCAAAGCCAAAAATGAATATAAATTAATATATATGAAAGGAATCTTGCCTGTTGTACCACCATAGCTTTAAACCCACCTTGCAATAACAACCTGGCTATTGTGTTCATAAATCCTGATTCATCAACACAGTAATGTTCACCCACACCTTTCCACACTTTGTCTGCAGCCCTGAAATATGGAATAGAATAGGACTTGTTGCATAAAATTCTCAAAATACACCAGGCAAACAACAAACATCTTGCACCTCAGGCATGAAAATGAATATAAGAAAATAGATATATGACACATAACACGTTTATAGCTTTTAGTTTATCGCCCTTTCCTACACTGTACTATAAAGTCACACCAAAGAGGAGGCAGCACTTTCTGTTCATAGGGATATCTGCCATTTAAAAAAAATCCCAAATAAGAACACACAGTCATCTAGGACCAGGCACAATAACCTATGAATTATCACCATTACTAGACTCATATAATCAAACTTCATTTCCAAAAACATATAATACCAGAGGGCTGGTACCTAGGTCTGTCAGTATAGCATCTTGACTGCAATGCCAGTGACCTGAGTTCGATTCCTAGGATCCTTCCTGTACATCCAACAGCAAAATGGATGGCTAGGTCAATTAGTATAATTACTATTACAAGTGTATGGTATAAATCAAGACTCTTTCACTTGATTACCTCACACTCAGCATGGGAACTTACTGTTATATAAGTGTTCAAATCACCCCAGGAAAAACTCTCTCTAGGCCAAGCACTTACACATGATGTAGAATTTAATGAGTATTTCCATTCCATATTCAAAACAGACCCTTTTCGCGATTACAATCTATACATACCATACTCCAGATCCGACTTTTGATCCAAAATTATACACAGATACTGGCTTAAAGTCTGGGTCTCTCTTCGATATCTGTGAGTGAAAGAAAGAGAGAAGAAAAAATTAAGGCAGATATAAATTATGTCTAATCAGCAAGAAAAACTTAAATATCATAAATCATAAATTCATATTATGATTGAAAATAAACAGTTTATCATTGATGAAATTTACACTTTAATCCAAAATTTTGAACTTACCTCTGTGAAACATTGCAAATGAACTGCAAAGTCAGAGCATACTCTTCCCATTAAATATACGTAGGAGGTAAACGCATCATATCTGTTGGGAGAAGAAGACAAGATTTTTTTTAATATTTCAAAAATAGGATCTAAATAATGAGTAAACAGTAAAGACATCAAGATATGAAAGAAGAAAAACATTCAATTTAACATTTCACACTGTAGGAGGGTATGTTGACACAGCATTAATTACGACAGGTGAAAACTGTTTGCTTAACTTTTCCAATTCCCAGAGATCGGTCTATTGTGAGTAATAACGGTATTTGAAAAACCACAGGCTGATTGATCCCCTGCTCATCTTCATTTCCTGATCCATAGACTTTCAAACTCTGTGTTCAGTCATGCATGATGGTCAGGGCACTTGTGGGTTGGCATGCTGATGATTTGTGCCTACGTGTTGCCCGAGGTAGGGTATAGAGTTTGTCCCTACACTACTTTGTCACATGAGTTTGGATAACAAACAAAACGATAATAATTCATCAAAGGGCATTGATCAGTCACACAAAATTATTTTTAAAAACCCCACCTCTAAGAGAAATAGCAAATGAAAAATTCAAAGGCAAAAATGTCTTGTAAAGAAGTTTTTGAATTACAACTCAAAAGCACTCCTAACAAACATGCAACAAAGCAATCCCCTCCCCAAATATGTTACTGATATAAATAACAAGATAAAATTCCAATGTCATTGAGCTGATTGTGGTGAATCTCTTTCATATTGTATGTGAGCTTACTGCATTGGTTGCCAGTGGTAGACCATGGTGCGTAATTTAGCCAGTACTCTCTTCTCATGCTCTTTCACAGCCAACTCCAGTTCCTCTCCTTCTAGATTTGATAAATAATCTCCATCTGGGGCAAATGAAAAAATGAAAAAGAATAAAAGAATAAAAATATTCTGCTCCAGCATTACAATATTTTCTTCTTTTTTTTTCTTCCTCATCTCACATGTTACAAGTTGTATAGCAAAAAATGAAGACAACATACAGATCAGAGGAAGATAAAATAATAATACTAATAAAGGAAGCAAGGTGAATGATAATGCACAGGCTAGCACAAGATCACGGTGGATCTGGTATCAAAGGAAATGCTATTGAATATATCTTTGAAGCAACCCGGCAGAATGAACGAGGTTTAGACACTGATGATAAACAATTTTTAAAAATGATAGGAAAGTAATGCACATAACTCTGCACAAAAAATAAAATGAGGGATGCTACTAATAATGTATTTCATTTTTCGGAGTCACTGAGTGGAGTAAGTAAATCTTATATTTTATGTAGCACGGTACACCTATGCTTTACTGTGTCAATCCAACCTCAAAGATTTTCTTACCTTTCTCAAGTATCTTCTTTTCTACTTCCCTTGCCTTTATGGCCAACTCTCTGTCGGACAAAGCTGGGTGACGAGCTTGGAGGTAACGTAAAAGCTTTTGTGTCTTTGTTGTCATCTCCTCCACAGGATATTCTATAAAACAAAATTGCAATAAAATGATGATATAATCAACAGAAGTAATTGACAGATAATAAATACCATAAAAAATTTAAAAAAAGGTTAATCTTAAATATTTTGGGTTTGAATTGAATCATTTTGTATAATTCTGTCCCAAATTTTATCATTGGAATATTGTTTAATAAAATATAAGTTATTGGCCAAGTAAAAACATTTCTGTCTTTATGCTATTTTCACTTGAATTCAACAATATATAAATTATTTTTCAAAGTCATTGGTTCAGGTGTTCATCCTAGCCCTAGCCATGTTTTCATCGGGGCACCGGTGGCACAGTGATTAAGTCACTCGCCTTTGGTTCGAGAAGTCGCTGGGTCGGAACAAATCCATTAAGACAAATTTCCCCCTAGGACGAATAAAGGTAATCTAAAAATAAAAAAATTCTATATATAAATAACCCTCCACTCAAACATGGAAAAATATAGAATTGGCTAAACTTATAAAAATATAATGATTCAAATTTCCCTTTGAATTAGGTAAACCACTCACTTTCAAGGAGAGCCTTCACAGATTTGACCAAGCGAGCGGGTAGTTTGATGCTCATTTTCCTCATTGCTCCGGGATGGCGTTTGTAGTTGATGTGACCACTAGCGCCAACGCATGATTGCTCAAGGAAGTCAGACACAGATTCATCTACCTTGCTGTCTTTTGTGATGACGTTATCTTTCTCAACAGACTGCTCCTAAATTCCAAGTGCAATAAAAGAAGGGAGGGTTAAAAAACACTAGTATCAAAACCATAGGCAATGCAAAGATAACAACATTCTTGTTCAAATGAACTGACCCAGTAATGGTAATCATATAACATCATAGTCATAGCTATTACTATAAAACCATTTGAATTATGTCCCTGCTTAAGTTAATATAAAAGGGAGCTTGAACTTATAAATGTAAAGTCTAGATTTCCAGGCAAAGGTGGAGGGGGGGAATTAAACCAAGACATATATATTCAATTTAATGACGACAATGCAGTTTTTACATTTTTTTGCACCTATTATAATAATCTAAATGAGTGAGACAGTCATTTTATGGGGATGGGCTCTCAAATATTGTGAGCACATCAAACAATGGACAATTGCAAGTATGGGTTCTATATCTTCTAACAACATTCACTTTTCTATTGACATTGAACAGTCCATAATTTCTCATCATACAAATTATACAACTTTTAAATACAAGTTGCCATCTTGAATCTAAATCTTAAACAAGCAGTCAAAAAAAAAACCAAACAGAAAAGTAAAAAAATTATCAAAATGGAATCAAAAACAGATTTTGATAAATTTGTATTTCCCAACACTCTTAATGATAGGGAAATACAATCAGGGTATCTACTCTTTCGTCACCACATATGACCTACTCAAATCACAAGACAGAGGCAGTCAAGTCGATGTGGCCGTACTCGATTTTTCAAAAGCATTCGACACTGCCCCACATGGAAAACTGTTGTGCAAGTTGAAAAAGTACGACATCTAAGGGTGTCTCCATGCATGGCTGTCAAACTTCCTCACCAAACGATACATGCCAGTAGCGTTGGAAGGAACATCCTCAAACGAGGTCCCAGTTGTTTTTGGCATCCCCCAAGGAACTGTACTTGGTCCCCTCCTATTCCTGTGTCATATATCAACGACCTACCGGACAGAGTCAAATCCCAAATAAGACTTTTGCAGATGATTGCTTGATGTACTGAGAAATTAAAACACATCATGACCATACCATCCTCCAAGATGACCTACAATGCCTGGAGACATGGGCCGAAGATTGGAGAATGCACTTCAATGCAAAGAAATGCTACATACTGAGCATCAAGAACAAGTTTCCCCACGCATATATACACCCTTAACAACACCATATTAGAAAGAGTCCAGAGCATCCCATAATTAGGCGTAACATTGTCGGAAGACTTAAAATGGAATAACCACATCGACAAAATAACAAACAAGGCCAGTCAAGTAGTCGGGTTCCAAAAAGAAATCTGAAACACAACCCCATCACGTGTAAAGAAACGCCTACCTAGCTCTGGTGAGATTGACGCTAGAATATGGAGCCGTGATCTGGCACCCATACCTTCAAGAGGACATCAACAACTTGTAACGAGTCCAGCGACAGGGAGTTCGATTTGTAATAGGGGACTACACGTAAAGATCAACTGGGTGACAAATGCTCCACGAACAAAGCCTTGTTGACTTAATAGAGAGGAGATGAACCACCAGACTGGTCTTCATGTGCAAAATCGTTAGGGGCCTCGTACTGGCTATTCTACCTGAAGAATTCCTCACACCACAACGACCCAAACGGAAAATACGAGCACGGAAATACAACGATCACATAACAAACAACAAAGTCGAGAAGCATTGTCACCAACAATTCAGAATGTTATAGTCTACCTCCTTCACGCACTCAAAATTACAGACACTCATTCTTCGTACAAAAAATCATTGACAGGAACTGGAACCATCTCGACGCATTTACAATCAGCTAACCAACTGTTGTTGAGGCCTTTAAAACTTCAACTTCAAATTAAAAACTAACCTGCATTGAAAATTGCACCTTTACTTTTTACGAATTTAATTAGGATTATTTCTCTGCATTCCCCATGTGTGTGTACCTATATATTTTGTTAAAGACCATCTAGTCTATAATATGGATCGCTGTACAATGCCAAAAGTGGATTCTTCAGCGTGATCCAGATCCAGAATCAGTCTCGGTCTCCTCAGTCTCTCTCAGTCTGTCTCTACTTTCACTTTCTCCATTCTCATCAACTAATTAGCCCACATCCAAAGTGTGGACATACTTAGACAATAGCAAGCTATCATTACCTTCATACAACGACTGTAGAATACTTTCCTACAATATGTGAACCTTTCAGATGGTCTGCATGGCTGGAATAATAGACATCGCATTTTTATCATGTTCATGTGCATAATACTTTGCCTTCCGATGGGGGCTGCCATTTTTTCACACAAGGTGAAGTGAAATGTTTCATGATATTGTTTTGCGACCCTGATGCAAAAAGGGAGAATGTAGTTGCGATGTTAAAAAAAAAAGATCGTTCGATTGCATTCTCTTATTCAATTTAGATTTCCAATTCATGAGTCATCTATCTTTTCTATATTCAGAAAACATGCTAATATCATACCAAATCAAAGTCCTCAATAATAATATTAATAATTTAAAACAATTTATCTAAATTTTAACAAGAACCACATCGAAAACGGAATTCTTTCCTCTTGGAACACCGGAGACCTTAGTAAACAGAAACAGACGGGTCTTCGTCTTCTTGCACATCCACTCCCTTCCTATTCATCCTAACTGAGGTCGAAGTCCGTCCCTGAATATGAACTCAGTCGTTTCAAAATTGACCAGTCTCCGCTGGTAAGTTTGCAAACCATTTTCAAGTAAGGCATCTCAGGGACAAATTCCTTCCAGTGCCGACTGGGATTCTCACTTTAATCAATGATAATAATAATAGGGTTGGTTTGCACTGCACTAGAAGAATTAGAATAAAATTTTATAATAATAATAATATATATATATATATATATTAACTTAACTATAACTATAATAATAGTAATAGACGTCTAGATCTCTAGTCTCTAGTAATAGTATTTATCGGTTACCTACTAAGACTAAATGTACATTATTACTAGGCCTAACCTAAGGCTAAGCCAAGACTTAGACTTTTTTTAGAGTAGAGATCTATTCTAATTTTAATCAAATAATACTTAGCAGCTAGACGAGCTGGTCTCTACCTAGGCCTAGACCTCTACACTGACACAACGGAGTATAATATAAATAGCATAGTAATAATATAAGTATATAATGACGAGCAAGTATTGTTTGTCATACACTTTGTATATCAAGAAGGTTTACAAGACCAAGGCGGTCTAAAACTATAAATATATTAGTATAATATAAAAGTATTTAAAGTTGTGTAAGGGCCTGATAAAAAAAAATGTTATAGTCGAGCAACAGAGCCCTCCCGTGTCCAACACTGCTCATTCCTTTGGAAATTTCACATTAAATTTAAATTAATTCACATAGTCCAAGTCCTTATTATTTCACAGAAGTAATCTAGATAGGTTATTCTGTCACCTCTTGTTGATTAAATCCATTACATAACTCATGACCAAAAGATTTAATATATGAGTTTATTGATGTGAAACTGAAGTTTCGGACCTTATTATAATGTGGGCGAAAAAATTCACTCTTTAAGCAATTGCCACATTCATGAAAGAAGATCATACAATACTAATAAGAAAGTAAGGAAAGTCACAAAAAAGGCTTCAATAATTGAAAATTTACTCCACAACACATTATTTTAATATTATATTATATTATATGATTATAGACGTGGATGTGGAACCAAGAATTGCATGAGCGTGTAGTCATCCATTGGACTCGAAGATAAGAACAATCGACCCATATGCATAAAACTCTTTGGATCCTTTCACTTAATCTGACAATATTTTGTATCGAAAAACGAAAGTAAACATGGATGCGTTTAGAAGCACTTCACTGACCCAGGTAGGTCAGTCATGTCACAGAGGTGACCTAGTTCAAAGGTGGATGCGAGTTGGCTATGTTACTGTATGTTAGCGTTCATTGGATAGAATAAAATGTGTAATAATAAAAATAACTTTTTTTTCAGCTCGTCAGTGTCGAGAAACCTCTTTTCCAGATCCCTTCATGTTACTGGAGTTTTGGCCAGACCTGCCCACGATGCCCAATTCGAAGAAGCCAAAAACCGCCTGAATTCTTTGAAAGAGGATCCTGGCAATGAAGCAAAACTTAGAATTTATGGCCTCTTTAAACAGGTAATTTGTTATGCAGTATCTGATGTCAAATGGTTCCTTTGCTTTGCTTTTAAGCAAATCTATTACCCATTTAAGTCGCTTGGCATTGTTAGGACACGTCTGATATCCATTGTCAAATAACATATAAAGACGCTCCACTGAAAAAAATCTAATTGTGAACTCATGTGCTTGCCAAAACATGAATACTCTGAGGAGTAGGAATTAAGGAGAAGCAGGTGATCACTCTGTTATGATTAGCCTTTTGAGCAGCAACCTTCTCATCGTCACTCTTATATTGTGATAAGAATCAAGACTTTGGTTATTTTGCCTTCGAATGAAAAGTGTATTAAAAATTAAATTGCATTTGAAGCAAAGTGGCTAATGATGCAATGCAGGTAGTATAAATCTTGTACAGATATTGAAAGCAAGTTTCGTTACTTGAAATATGAAAATGTGTACTGTTTAAATAAGAGAAAAAGAATTTACATAGTTGTAAGTCTTTTGGAGGAAATTTGTTCATAGTAATTTAACTCCACACTGGAAGGTGACATAGATTTTAATAGAAAGTGAGAATATATTGATTATATTTATGCCTGACTAGTAGTAATAATCTCGATTTTGTACTGATGCTATTTCTACTGCAGGCAACCCAGGGCAAATGTAATACACCCAAGCCTGGGATGGTGGACTTTGTGGGGAAAGCAAAATGGAGCGCTTGGAATTCTCTTGGAGAAATTAGTCAGGTAAGTAAGGGTTAATTGCGTAAGAAGGGGCAGTGTCATCCTTGTCCAAAAATTGTGTGTGGAGTAATGAGCAGTGTTGAGTGTTCGGTTGCTTACCCAGGGCAAATGTGTTACTCTAAAGCATTTAGAGCATGGTGATGATTCACAATCTTATAACTGATGAGAATCTGTAAAAAAACCAACATTTTTATCATGTGGTGAGTAAATTTATCTTGATGTTTTCTGGGCTCTGTATTTGTTTGTTATTGTTATTAATATTTTTGTTGTGTTGTGTATGTTTAGGATGATGCCCAAAAAGCATACATTGATCTCGTGAATGAGTTGGCATCAGAAGAACAATCCGAAGCACCCGTAGACACAGGGCCTGGCGTGCAATATGATGGAATTAAAATCACCCGGGAGAACAAGATATTTCACATACAGTTGAATCGACCAGCGAAAAAGAACGCCATTACCTGGCAGGTAAGGAGAATTGAAATGAATATTTCCATAATTTATTATTTATCTTTGTATATATGTACAAACAATATTATTCCAAATCATGAAGGGACACATGTTTTGATTAAGGATAAAATAGAAGCATTGATTCTGCAATGTCATGATATTGTAAAAATGAGATGCTTTAATGTAATGAGAGGATATGTAACAAAATGTAATTTCCTTTGTGGATTAATAGAACAATAGGTTGATCTTATCATACCTTATCTTCTTTGAGTGTTTTTATCAATTAAAACTGTCGCATCCATAATTGAGCTCAAACTTGTTGCAATGTTATCTTTGATAGTTGTTGTAGTTTATTTATTGTGGTGACGTGATATTTAGGTTTGTTTTGAATTTTTTCAAAGGGTAATTAAGTTGTGTATGATGATGACAGGATAGTTCTTTGGTTACGTAGTGTGTCTGTATGGGTGAAGCAAAATGATTTTCTGAAATGCGCTTCAGTTGCCTGTGATGATAATAAATTTCCCCTTATTATTTTGCATACAGATGTATAGAGACATTGGTAAATGTTTGAAAGAAGCAGCTGAAAGTGACGAGTACAGCATAGCAGTTCTGACAGGTATAACTGTATTTTTATTATAGAGCACAGTCCTCTGGGAATAATATATACTCCTATTGTTTACATACATTCATGCTGTGAAGTCTTAGTATTTATACAAGTTTAGACCAAAACCTCACTAGGTAAGGAATAAAAAAAAGATTGATTCCCTGACCAAAACCCCACTAAGTAAGTGAATGAACAAATTTTGTTTCCATATCAAGAGAATGCAGCTCTTTATTTTTCTCTCCACAAGGAACTGGCGACTATTACTGCAGCGGTAATGACCTGTCCAATTTCACCAATGTCACACCTGAACAGATTCCTGCCATGGCCAAGGAAGGGAGGGGAGTCTTGCTGTAAGTGAACACTTTGTCAGCTCTATTTATAGTCTAAACTAGGTCAGATTTATGATAAAGTAACATTATTGGTCAAGTCTCCCGAGTATCATTTTCAACTCAGCGGGAATAGGAGAAAAAAAACCTCTTACTTACTAATTATCTTTCATTACTTTTGATTAAAGTTGTTAAGACTCATTCTAACAAGTATTCTACCAAGTTTTTCTATGAAACCAAACACACTTTTAGTTTTAGTCTTATAAGTCAAGATACTTGGGATTTTTTTCTCATAAATTGAATAATGATAATGATGATGCAAATTCGTGAAGCATCCCATTATTTTATTTTTTTGGGCACAGTGGGCTGATCCCCTCTTGTCTTAAAAATCTTGATCCATAGATTTTCCAGCTCTGTGTCAGGCCATGTGTTATAGTGGGGCACAGACTTGCACTTAACATGGATACGTTTCACTTGGGTCTGCGCATCAATGCCTTCTGCCTTGTACACTGTCCTCGGCCAGACACAGAGTTGGTCCCTACTGTTTGATCATGGTTCTAAAGGGAACAGATAACAAGAATTATGTAAATTAGTATAGGATTCTATATTCGCATTGGCGCTCATTACTGACTAAATCCATATTTGAGCATTGCTTCATGGCTGCAGTTCTAAAACTAAAGAGACACTTGCAAAATTCAAACTTTCTGGAAATGAATCATTCATCTGATGTAATGTATGTATTGCAGGGAGTTTGTAGGCTCTTTCATCGATTTCCCGAAACCCTTGATCTGTCTCATCAATGGACCAGCTGTTGGAATCAGTGTCACCATTCTTGGACTGTGCGACGCCGTCTACGCCACAGACAAGGTAAGTCTTCTCGGTGGAGATATTTTGGAGATAGAATTATATTGAAGATATATATATTTAGATTTTTTGTAAAGGTTTGTGAAATAATTTTAATTATTCATTTCTGAGAAGTAAAGAAGAAGATAAAGATGGGTTGATAGTTGGTATCCCCGTAGAAATACAGGGACATTACATCAATTATCCCCCAGCAGGCCATGTCGTTCAATATCATTCTCAACTCCCTTAGGAGTGTACAGTAGTTTAGTAGTTTACAGTATATTAGCCTTTTAGGCTTATCATACTAGCATACTGACAATATCTTTCTCCGCCTGTAGCTGGGTACTCAGTCACACCTGAGTCGAGTGAGGAAAAAAGTGTGTACAGTCTTTCCCAAGGACCCAACATTGGTAGCTCTGCCAGGATTTGAACTCGGGACTTCTCGATCATTCATCCATTCATTCAATGTTACTTGTGTCCCACTTGATCATTCGTCCTTTAATCATAATCTACTTTTTAAAAGCAAACAAATATGTCTATAATTACAATTTGCTACAATTTGTCTATTTCATACCACACATATATCGACCATATTAATTATTCTCTGACCCAATCCATTGGGGAGCTGGTGGCGCAGTGGTTAAGTCATTCACTCGCCTTTGGTTCAATAGGTGGCTGGTTCAAATCGTGTTGGAGAAGCATTGTATTTTTTCACAAGTCCTTGATCCCACTTTATGGCGCTGCCCTGCGGCTAACTTCTGGGGAATCCCGACCTTCCCTCGGAATAGACCCTAGAGACAAACAAATTTCCCCCTAGGGTGAATAAAGAGAATATATTTATTTATTTTTGTTTATTCTCCAGGCCACCTTCCACACGCCATTTTCTGCCTTAGGCCAATCACCCGAGGGATGCTCTTCATACGTCTTCCCGAAAATAATGGGTCCAGCAAAGGTAAGTCACTAACTGTTTCCAATTGTTATAAAAAATGTGGTCTTCTTTGTTTTCTGTCTTTGAACCTTGTTTCTGATGGAGAATATCTATTTTTAAATTTTTTAAATGTCTTTTCTTCTTTTCCATGATAATTATTATCGTTATTATTATTATTCTTTTTCTTCTTTTTCTTCTTCTTCTTCTTATTATTATTGCTATTATTATTAATAATAATATTATTATTGTTATTATTATTATTATTAATATTATTATTATTGTTACTGTTGTTTTTGCCATTATTATTATTACTATTGTTATTATTATTATTATTACTATTAGTGGTAGTAGTAGTAGTAGTATTATTATTATTATTATTATTACTACTAGGCTTGTTCAATAATGTTAGCCTCCTGATTGATTGTCCTGATTCTATGCATAGTATAATCTGACACAAGTTAGAAAATAAGAATGTGCTCAAACGCTGATACCTTTACATCTTCTTTCTATTTTTGTTCCCTGTCTCTTCTATGCTTCAGATGCTTCCCTGTACCCTATAGCCCCCCCCCCCCCCCCCCCCTATATGTGGCATAGTGGAAAATAGCCACAGTTGACAGACAGATCTAAATTTTAATTTTGCACCACAGTGTGTTCCATTGCCGTCCCTGCTCTCTTCAGCCCTGGCCTGTAATGATTATACTTTTGGGTTTTTTTGTGACCCAGTCCTCACCTTTGTAAGATATTTGTATGGAAATATGTTTTTTAAGTTCGTTATGTAGATGTATTTATTGGTTTAAAAGAAGAAAAACAAAACCCTTTTGCTTTACAGGCAAGCGAAATGCTGCTTTTCAACCGTAAGATTACTGCACATGAAGCCAAGGAAAGAAACCTGGTCTCCGCCGTTATACCTGATGACATGTTTGCCAAGGAGACCACAGATAAAATTCAACAGTATGCCAAGTTCCCACCTCAGGTAAGTCAAAAATTTAAATCAAATCGATAAGATGAAATGGAGAAAGAAGGAAAGTTGAGTTGATGCAGTTATATAACAACCTCGGATGCAATGAGATCTTGCTTACACCAGGATTTGGTTTTTTTTAAATTAATAATTCATATGTATTTTTATACATGCTTCTATTCTGAAATGCACACTCAACCATAAATTATTTCAATGTTTAAGTTAACGCCTTCTCTCGTTCCTATTTACAGAGCATGAGATTATCCAAGCAGCTGATCAGATCAGCAGAGCTTGCAACTTTGAAGAAAGTGAACGAGGAAGAGTGTGAGCTTTTAGAGGAGAGGTGGCAATCGCAGGAATGCATCAAGGCAATCATGGCTTTCTTTACTCGTAAATCCTAATACTGATGGGGCCAACAATGACTAGTACTGAATGTGAAATTGCTCATGACTTTTTAATAATATATTATTATTATTATTATTACTGTTTTCTAATAATAAATTGAATTAAAGAATAAAAAGTGATGCAGTTGCAGTTTTGTATTATCTTCAAAGACAAAGTCAGGACGGAACTAAACGTTGAACAAATTTCCAAGTCCAAGTCAAAGCCATAAGGACAATTTTCTTTTTAGTTTTTTAGATTTATGTTATTGTTATGGTTTGTCTAGTTATATTTATTTGTGGTCCAAGGGCAGTATAAAATGTGCTGTTGTCAATTAGTCTCTGACCTATTTTTAAAAATATAATCATGGTGAGCAGACCACAGGAATGAGGCTGCCAGAAGCTAAAATTCTAAATAAGAGGTATGCAAAGATAACATAAGGTGAAAATGGTATAGCTCCAAATGTAAAGGTGAGTACAGAAAGAACACTTTTTCGCTTTGAAAGCGAGCGCTTGCTGACGCTTGAGGGGGCACATGGTAAAAGATTGATAATCGTGCTTGATGGTGTTTCGCCTATGGTACTCAGTACTCACATTGTTATGTTTGGTACAATGGCGGGGTCATTATTATTATCATCATCATTATTATTATCATTATTATCCACAGTGGGCTCATAACCTGCTTGTCTTTAATTCCTGATGCAGTCTTTCTATCCATGTGTTGGGTGATGAGTGGTGTAAGTCCTCATTGACATTTGGATTTACCTCCATTTGTCATGTGCACTCTTCAGAGCTTGACAAAAAAATTATATATGACTGGCCCTGACACTGCTTATTGCCGTATAAAGGGGATTCTATAAACAAAAACAATCATTATTATTATTAAAATTATTGTTTGTATAATTATCATCACTATTAGAGTTATTAAAATCATCATCATGACATTATTATTGATACCACAGCAACACGCAATACACAAAGCCACTTCAAACGTGAAAAGAATTCAAACTTTCATTCTTGTTGCTTTAAGAACGACACTTTACAAATCAATTACGATGAAGTGAGTGCCCTCTCTAGGCGGCAGATGTTTTTTTAGAGCAACATTCTTCTCGCTTGTCTACATGCGCTCGTTTTTAAAGCGATGAAGCGTTCTCTTTGTGCCCCCCTTAAAACAGTAACAAACAAAAAAGGTTTCAGGTTTCCCCTTCATCAGCTAACAAGCACATAAAACAAATATAACGATGATATAACGATAAAACCCAAGTTGATGATATCAGAGCGGTGTGTATGGTTCGGTGCCCAAAGGCCTACTGAGATACGGGTACTCAATTTATTTACACACGAGTTAAGTGAGGAAAACTTGTTAAATCTTTCCCAAGGACTTAACTTGGTGCTTCCATGGTAGAGGCAGAGGGGTTATCCCTTTACCACCTCTACCAACCAGTGTTGTTCATGTTGAAGCAATCGGTTTCCCTCAGAGAAGGATTGACGGAGGCATGACGTGAACGTTTGCTACTTGCCGCCAGGCTAGACTAGCAAGATCTTTACTCCAATTACCTCACTTGACCCAGGTGTAGCTATGGATACCGACTGTCACAGTAATCTGCAAGGCTTACTTCCCAGAGGTTGAAAAAATATGACTACACTTAGTGAAGTGCTAGTGCTACTAAAACTGGAATGAGCAGGACTTGGTTCATTTTCATAGCGAAAGCATTAGCTCACTGAGGTTTGAAAATTCAGACTTGAAATACGATCCAGTTGGATTGATATCAGGTGCACTCAGAATGATTATTTCAAAACATTTGCGATGGCTCAGATTACTTCAGCTTCGCAAAATTTCAAATTATCATTTATTGCACATAAAGTAGAAACGAAATGTCAGCATAACTAGTGCAACTTCTAGATAACGACACCCCTGGATAGCGACATTGACCTCTGGTCCCGATTTTTTGCCATAAATTATTAGCAATAAAACCCCCAAAATAGCGACATACATTTTTAGTAAAACCCCTGTTTAGCGACATCGATATAGTGATAATCGGCAGTTGACACCGACACATCGGAGTGACAGCGTAACTATTAAACCCTTTATCAACAGGAAAAATACACATTCCGCGCATCGCATCGTTATATTCACGGGTCTCACCACGCCCCCTTTTTCCGCCATCTTGAAAACCTCGGAATAACG
>JARFNW010164527.1:0-17840 GCA_031763155.1 Dirona albolineata
AGAGAGAGAGAGAGAGAGAGAGAGAGAGAGAGAGAGAGAGAGAGAGAGAGAGAGAGAGAGAGAGAGAGAGAGATCTTGTGGATAATATGGTAAATATCATGTTTACAGGACTGACCTCTAATGAAAAAGTTGACGAATTGGATTCCATGTCATCATCTGACCCAATACGGCTGAAAATCTGGTCTGTGATACGAAACGATGCATACATGGCTGGCACAAAGGACCCAATTTGGGCCATGATTTGAAGTAGGGCAACCTGTCTCAAGTATGTAGACTTGCCACCCTTTGCATACACATATCATAAAATTATATCAACATTTGCTTACAATACAATAAAATTCAATATAAAAGCAGCAACTTGTAGCAACAGAATAACGTATAATATTTACCATTGGAAAAACTATAGCAGTTAATGTTTTCTATTTTGTTTTTGTTATGAGTTATTTGAATACGCATTCTATATATTATGCTATATAAATGTTATTGAATATTATCCCTTTATTATTACTATCATTATCATTACCTTTATTAATATTATCATTGTTATCATTATTGTTATCATTATCACCATTATCATTATTATTATTATTATTATTATTATTATTATCTTTTTTTTCATTTTTCATTATAATTATTATCATCATTATCATATTATGCCTTGAAGTTTTGGCAATCCTTAAATTTATGCTTTATCTTCCCCATGTCTTTTTGGATACCATGCGTTACATACATATAAAAAACTCGTCCCACCCATTCAAGTGTTAGCCACCTTCAACATTCTTTGATTCATCAATGCTAGTGAGAAAAGGTCTCAGAAGTGTCAGAATGAGACAATAGACAAGCATAGAAAATTGACGAAGGCCTTCGGCCGAAACGTCGCTTGTCTTGTTTTGTCTTCGTCCTCTTGAAGCCTCAATTTATTATATTTCCCATAGAAAATTAAATTGTTGAAAGTAGGGGATAGAACCCATGTCACAACTCCTACATCAACTGCTGCACGCATGGGTTTAATCCCCTGCTTAAAAAAAATGTATTTCACATCCCTGTCTATTTTGTCACTTTCCTACAGCAACATTTTCCGACTGTTATTCTGTTTACCATCAGTGCCTGTTCCCCTTGGTTTCATTAATTGAAATGAAAGATGTACCTATATAATATGGTATACTGTCTTATCTTGATTCATTAACCGCTTGAAAGCTATTGCCATTCAATAAAACATAAGAAACCATAAAAATATGTAAGAATTACCATGTTAGGTCCAGTGATGATGACAAAGTTACTGTGCTCTGATGCATACTGGAAATAAATTTATACAAAAAACGAACCAGTTTATGATTAATATTAAAAATTTTAAGAACAAATGTAAATGTACTACACTGTAACTAGCTGTTTTCAGCAATCCCAGGCCTGATCTCCAAATGATAACATTTGGATTTGCAAGTCACATTATTGTATCTACCATATCCAAAAGTCTTAGTCTTAGCAGTTCAAAAATGAAAAGATCAGAGAGACAAAGAATCAAATTGCAGAGGCAAATTCTAGAAGCACTCCTCCCCTCTAAAATCCTTAATGTTGGAAATGATAGGATAGTTATTGCAAAGATTTAAAAGATGAAATCATTATAACAAAGAAGAAAGGAATAAACGTATACAAATAAACAACAAATAACTAAAATATACAAATACTATGATGTAAGTATTTCTATTACAATATCGTTGGGAACAAAGTTCTGGCTGCCAGTGGTGTGTAGTATGGGATGAAGGCTTTGTTTGACGGCAAGGGTATCTGTAAACTCTGGAATGACTGGAAGGTGGGAATAGAAGAAAATCATAACGATGTTAGTCAAAAAGAGATGAAATAAGGAACATTTGAATTTAAAAAATGATGCATAAAATGATAAAATTGCTATAATTTGTCCACAAGAGGACTTTATCTTTAGGGTATATCTAGAAGAAGACAAATAACCTTAGCGTAAGCCGTAGTACTGATTGTGAACAATTCAAAACAGATTTTTATTAGAGCAGCGAATTGAAAGAAATCAGCAGCTTCCAAAAGACAAAACAAAAAATTTATATTTTAGAAACTGCTGACACATCATTCCTTTCTTGTCTTTTATGTTAAAATATCCTTACCATATGAATACAGGGTGGCAGCGTGTGAAAATGACAGCAACATGTCTACCATGGAGACTATGTCTGACAGCTCGTACAGGCAGCCTATATGACATCTGATGTTACTTAGAAGATCTGAGACAACACTGGAAAATATAATAATGAAAAAAACAAATTTATTTTATTATGTTATAAAAATTCCCTTTATTCATCCCAGGGGGAAATTTGTCTTTATTTCCACTACAGAATGAAACGTGCATCAGTCTCTGTCAAATTTCACAAAATAATGCAGATTTATTCAACCCAGCTTTAAAACACTATCAAACCCTTCAAAATGCAACAACGGCTGGCTTAACTTCGCCAAAAATACAACAAGTTTTTAAAAGTCTGTCTTCAATCTGATGCATTCAAAGAGTCAATTCTAGGGATATAAAAAGAATACTAAAACGTATACAAAAGTAAAAGTCACGCATATTGTCCACCCAGTAAGCGAGGCAACCCAGTATATTTCTAAACAATAATGGCAATGTAAATAATATACTGTGTGGCCCAAAGCTTTCGTCTACATGCATCATTTTTATGTGACCTGTCGAACATGCATTAAGTAATGACTACTGTAGAACCAAAAAATTGTTTTAAAAAAATAACAATAAAATAATAATGGTTCAACTTTGAGTCTAAAATATTTGACAACAAAAAAGAGAATATTACACTAGCATTGTCAGGATGCAAACTTGGGATTAGTTAATCTGAAGACCAGAAATCTAACCACTTGGTCACCAACGACACTCAATTAAAAATGTCAATGGTTGTGTCAGTGAGTTGAGAGTGATGAATGACTATTCAGACTTACATATTGGCCATGAGGAAGATTTCATCCATGGCACGCTTGACCCTCTCTGAGATCAGTTGACATTTGAAATGTAGAGGAAGTATAGAAACAATCATGATCATCAATCCATGGAGAAAATGATTGAATTTAGTAACAGGTGGAAATAATTTATTTCACTGCAGTACACATCTGCAAACTGGTCTAAGGTGCTGATACGATACAGTGAATCAAAAATGTCAACATAAACACTAACCAATAGAAACAAACAAAAGCAAATAGCAAACCCACTCCCCCAAACCCCACTTGTTTAAAAATAAAAAAAGCAAGCCCCAAAGAACAAAACAAAAACAAAAACAAGATGTTAACAATTGTTAAATAAACTTCAAAAAATACTTTTATTCTTAATAAGGATCCATAAACATAATTTACAATAAGAAAAGTTACTTAGTCGATTTCAGTCCCCCTACAGCTTAACCTTGCTGTTTGGGAAGTACAGAAATTATGATGATGTCATGCGTTCAACTTCGATGCTCATTAAATCAGTAAATCCCTATTCAGCATTATTTTATGTGATAACTCTAAAAATAGAACAACCTTTGAGTATCTCAAAACTGTTTTCTAATATTCATGGAAACAAGAAAGAATGTAATAACACATATATTCCAAGGGATAACAAAGAAATAATTTGATAACTCTATTTTGAAATCACACTTACCATTAAGCTGAATCTATTGTAGGACAAAAGTGTTTGAAAATAAATTAATTTTTTTAAAATAATCAATTAAAAGCCATCTGTCAAAAATAAGTCTTAAATTAACGTTAATATGAAATCAGAGCAAAGTGAGATCTGAAAAAACATTTAACTCACCATTTCCATTGTTGTGAAACTCAGAGTACTCTTGAATTTGGAGACTTTGATGAAGATGGAAGGAAGACCATGTCTGGCATCCCCTGCACCACCGTCACCGCTACCAGTGGTCCCCTGTACAGCATTGTTGTTGGACATTTGAATGTGATGACCTCTCAGACTGCTGTAAGCTGGACGTAGTGGCAGCTTGTACTGATCTCCCATCTGCTCAACATAGCCTGGGGCAGAGTAAAATGGGAGAATTATAATCATAGCGATAAATGGACGCAAGCAGCATAAAAAGAATTATCATTATGATAAACGAAGTGGTTATATTATAGGCAGGGGTATAAATGGCTAATGAAAACAAAAGAAAACGAAAACTTATATATTTCCCAATGTCTTAAAGTCATTTTTCAAACATGATTTTATAACTGGCCAATAAATGCTGCATACAATTCCACATTATTTCGAGGTTAAGGCCTAGTTTGTCTAGACGTAGAGCACACAAATTGTCAAATTAAGGGCATTGATAGATACTATTGCTATATTCTGGCTCAGCAAATCTTTCCGTTATAAAAATACATATATTTTTACTAAAGTCACAGGTGCTTCTTTGTCCAATTTAAATTATATCTCACGCTGCACATCTTGAACTAGTTCTGTATGAGTACGTCGAGCGACATCCAGCAAACCTATAGAGTGAATAATAATAATAATAATAATAACAATATTAATAACAATGATGATAATAATAATAATATTAATGATAATAATAGGTGAACAGGTGCTTGTTGATGTAGGCATTTAAAAAATAATACAATAAATTATATCACAAAAATGTAGCTAGACTTAACAAAGCTTCCCATCATATAAGACCAGTTTTAAAACTACTCCATTGGCTGCCTGATTTATGAAATAGTATCAATTTCAACGTCAAATCTTGTAGTACCTACTTTAAATTGTCTTAAAAGAAATTTAAAAACTGATCATTTATGGCTGCCTTCAAGCCGGATACTTAACCTTTGCATGTAGTCAATATGCAATTTAATTTTTAAAATATATCCGCAGTTTGTTCAATTTTATACCTATCAATGTAAAATTCCACTGAGTACCCCTGAGCACCATATAAATTCTTTATCATTAATATTAATGTAGAGAATATTGCCACAAGGCTATGTCTGTTATGTGCTTTACTCATAAATATAACATGTATAATATTGGGCATGACATTCAAAAATAACACAAATAAAAAGATCTCTCAAACGAATAGGCAACTTGAAATCAATCAATCAATATTTTTAAAATAGCATTGACAACATGTAATTCAATGAGAAAATAATTTCATTTCTATTTAACATATTATAGTGGAAATTCTTTTATTGGGATCCTGTCCCATCGGGAAACCTAAGGAAATGGGGACAAAATCTCTTATGTTCTATATATCCTACCTCCATAATCGGGACAGGCGCCTGGCTAGTCAGGATGACTTAATACATTTCTTATTTTATTTTAGGTACATTTCATTTTTTTGGCTGGTCAGATTCTTCAATGAGGATTGCTTTGTCATGGCAGAAGGGCTTAAGAATCCCATTCTAAGGAGAAAACCAAGATCGAAAAACTCAGTTCATCAGGTCGATTTTCTAATGTCTCGACCTTTCCCAATTAGAGCGATTCCACTATAATATTATCATTAATGATACATTCTTAAATAACAAAATGAAGTAACCACTGAAAAATTGCTCACCGTTCACTTCAGGCTTGTAATCACAAGGTAATAAAATAATAATAATAATTAAAGACATTTTACAAGCACATTTCCACCAAGTTGCTCAATGAGCTTGACATTAAAAAATATACCTATGTATTATACTTACACTGTCTGTCTATAACTTTTGTGCTAAACTGCTTTCTATCCACTCACTTTATTATAATTTTGAGCTTAGGAATATGTACATCCCAGCGTGAAAAACATTACGGTCACAATGAGTTAAAATAATTGTAAAACCCCAATAGGAAGATAAGACTGGAGATATAAAACTGTATCAATTGATAATCATAAATACTGGCTGTGCATTTATGCATAGAAATTATACTACAATAAAGATTAAGTCAGCAGCCAAAAGCAACTGCTTCAGCACAGTGTCCTTTTACATGGCACATTTCCTCTATGTCTATTTCGAAAATTCATTTTTTTACCTCCAAACGTTGAAGAATATATGTGTTACAAAATGATTTGGGTCTGAGCCCTACTGTAATCAAATCATCATAGGGAATTCTCACCTTGACAGCCATACACTTCTGCATTTTTTGCTGCAGGAGTCCTTTGGTGTGGTGGGTCTCGCTAGAAATGATCTCATTGATCTTGTCAAGAATACGACTGTAACTAAGGTTCTCCAGGGCCTACAATCAGGACAGATAGACATAACATTCATTTGCATTGTTTGTAGAAAATACATGAATATACTAATACTACACTCTCTTCCGCTTGCTTTTTAGGCATTGAAAACAAAAAGGTATAAAAACGACCATAACTTGAAATAAAATATAATGTAAAGCTCTTGTATCCTTCACTTTTATGTTGCTTCATTATCACCAACCTGACAGTAGACTTTCAGCAAATTATTTTCACAGTAGGACAAACTTTCCCTCAGAGTGGCCACTAGTTGCAAAATATGTTTCAGCAGGATGACGCAAGTGAGCTTGGTTTCAGCCGTGCGAACTGATTCTTGTTTTGGAATCTGGATGCAAACCGACACCACATGACCTTTGCAGGGGATAAAAGTGATTAAACAATGGGTTCAAACATGACATAGTCGCCCCAGAATTCTATCCTTACTCTCAAATGTGGGTTTTGCCACTCGATACACATGATGACACATCAATTCTGCCATTTCCAAATCAAAGGCAGTAATTTCTTGACCCGCGACATGATAGGTCTCACCCCAATGATTAAATTCAGTTCCTCCTGGCCATACATGCTGCAATTTCCAAATGAAAGACAGTAACTATATGGCCTTTCGTTTGTAAACAGCAATATAAATATCGTAAGTCAATTTGAACCAATAAAAGTACCTTTGATAGAAAAGTAAAAGTTATTTTGTTTGCTGATGAACTTGTATCAAAGTCACTGGGCCGTGTTAGATGGATAGAACATTCAAAATGGGATCCGTTATTTCTAATTTTAATACTGCTGACGTAGGAAAGTTAGTGGTATGGGTTTGAATTAGTCTTTTTTGTTTCCTGGAAAATTTATGAAATTTGAGTCAGAAGGCACAATTTTAATAATTGTTTTTATCATTTTTTATTACTGAGTTCCACTGACAAAAAGAGTTGATAAAAAAGAAAAACCCAATTCAAGATTTTTATGGCATAATGTAAAAGCATTTCATTGATTGCCACAGTTATACAAGAACCCTGAGCTACACAGTAACACAACAAAAACGGTGGAACAATTTCCTCAGCCATTTAATCGAAGGGTTTTCATAAAAGCAATAGCAGAACTTATCATGTGACCAGACAATGAATAATATTCAATGATGATACCATATTCATTTTCCAGTAGCAGCGACCGATATCGCACAAAAAAACTAACATTTCAAACATAATTCTGAAATTTATAAAAAGTCATTGTGCTCCCAAATAAGTTTGAGTTTTCCTTTAATGCTTTGCTTTACGAAGCATGCTGTCCAGCAGAGAAACATCCAAGTTAGATATCAAGATATATCCGCTATCGTAGACACGTTAAACCTGTAGGTCCCCTTGTTTGCAAGAAATGCCGTTCTTGTCCCAAAAATTTTTTTGTGTGAGGCATATTAAATGTTGAGTGTTCCGTTGCTTTCCGGGGGCAAATGTGCTACTGTAAAGTGTTTAGAGAATGGTGATGATCGTGGATAAGCACTACAAAAACGTTATTTATTATCATCATCAAGCATTGATTATATATTCACCATCTAAATGCAGTATTTGTCCCAATCTATATGAAAGACTTAACTACTTAAAGATTACCTATATCAGGAAATTTGTTGACGACACTCTGAAGATTAAAGAAGATATCCTCTTTCCCAGTTAATTCTTTCACCACTTCTTGTCTCAGCTGAATAGTTTCTTCATCTTTAGAAACATCAAATCATAAAGATTATTGTCTGTTTGCTGCGGGGTAGTGATATAATAACAAAAATATCTATGGCAACTCTTCATTTTCAAAATCTTGTCTATTAAATACAGTTGAGTTCCTAACGTGCCATAAATCAATACAAAATACTTTTTCATTTGAATCATGAAAGGAATGTGCATGAAAGTAGGAGTTGGAACTTAATAAATAATGAATGGGTAAAACTTAAGGAGAAAGTTTTCCGCAAAAAAAAGAAGTTTATCTATGGAAACTATATCTAACATCTATAACAAGTGAATCTACCTATATTTCAATAAAAAGAGGTGACAGATACTTTCCAAATATAAAACAGGCTGTGAATTGAAAACACCACATCCATCACCTCATACATGAAATATTGTTAAAGAGAAATACAATACCATCATATACTATACTGACCACATTTAAAAACGCACCACTAAAATAAATCCGATATTTTGAAAACCTCCAATGCTATTTCGTCCATTTTTACACCACTTGGCATCCATGTTGTGAGTGTTAACTCACTGCATTTTTACTGTGTTTTATGCATAAACTAGGTCAGTATGTCAGCAGCCATTAAAATCACCTTTTACTGTGTACAATAAAACGAGTTGATAAAAACGTCTACTTTTTGCCCACAACATGTGTAATGTGCTCCAATTCGAAAACTTGTCTTTTCATTTCGTGGCATTGCAAATTAACACTAAAAAACAATGTCCGTTTTTAATGACTAGCGTAATTCCACCATTGGGCTTATTGATTCAGGTATTTCATCAGGAGGAGTTGCAAGGAGAGTTAATTGTAACCACAGCACCCTGTCAAGGCTGGTAGAATTTTACAATGCTATTGGTAGCGTTCGGCCTCGACAGCGGATGGACCAGTCACGTGTGACACCTGACGCACAAGACTGACATATTATTCTCACCCATCTGCGCAACCGATTCCAAACTAAGCGTAAAATGGCAGCTAGGGTCATTGACCACAGAGGCCTAGTGCATGAAAAAAACATTTGCAACAGACAGGAACGCGGGACTAAATTGCAGAAGACCCTACATCGGTCTTGACTTGAATTTTCAGCGTCGCCGTAATCGTCGCCAATGGACTCGGCAACACCAAAACTGGACTCAACGTGTTTAGAATTCTGTGCACTACACATACGAGAGCAGACTTAATGTTTTTGTCATGCCAATGGACGAGTTTGAATTTGGAGACGGAAATGTGAAATATACCCTACAAATTGCGTCACAGAGAGGGATCGCTACGGAGGAAGAAGTGTGCACTCTTGTGGAGGTATCAGGTGCCATCATTGGACACCTCTACATGTGTTACAGCGACGCACACACCTACATGAATGAGGTCATTACGTCAACAGTCATCGCACTATTTCAGGCTCATCAACACCGTCAGATTTTCCAGCAGGATAACGTCCGTTCTCATACCGCTCAATTAACCATGGACGTAATTCGGTAGCAGGACTTAAAATTGTTGAATTGCCCATCATATTTGTTGAATAAGTCGCCACTTGAACATCTTTGGGATGATCTTGGTCGACAAGTGCACAACGACCATGTAATTGACACCCCTCAACAAAGGGACCAACGCTATACAAGGCATTGATGAATATCCTCCAGAGGCGCTTACAGTGACTCATCAAGATCCATGAAGAACTCATCCGATCCATGCAGAAGAAAATTCATGCTTGCCCTGATTCCAGAGGGGGTCACACGCGTTATTAAAGCATTTAAAGTCAGTTTATATTTTTCACACTTTTTCACATTTTACCCGTTATTTAAATTCCTTTAATTAAACCATCGCCTCCAATTGTCCCTTTTTTGTGTTATCTTATTCATAATTGAATGAACATCAAATATCACATAAATTGTTATACACAAATATTAGTTTTGAGTCGCTTATTAACCTTAAATGAGCATGTATATTCTGAGATGAAAGAACGATAATTCAGTGGTGCGTTTTTAAATGTGGGCAGTATATAATAAAGAATGTCAACATTCAACTTCCACATTTATTCAAAGTCAACTTAGTAGTTATTGTAATCTACATATAACTAAGTCTATGAGAACTTTAATTTCTTTCTGTATCTTACTTTTTCCTGTTATGTTTAAATGTAACATTGAGGATAAAAGACCCTGTCTCTGTCTAACAAATTTACAAATGATTAAACAACACCCAACCATTGACAGGCTGTAGAATATTAGATCGTAGAAGTCTTCCCCCTCCGGGTGTTTTTGTGTAGTTAAGAACACCAAACAACGTCTGCTGACTTGCAGGGTCCTTTAGATTCTGGACAAGCTCTAAGCTCTTGGCTGTGGCTGAATCTACAATCAGTATCAGGAAAAAGGACAATTTTTCAAATACATGTTTTTCAAAGACGCTTTTCATTTTGGCTCTGATTGAGTCAACAATAAGGTATGAAAAACAAACAAGAGTAGCAAAATCATTCATTTTCGCTGCGACTGTAGCTTTTTATTACCTTTATGAGGGGGAAGGTGGGGGGGAATAAATCAATTTTTCGAATAATGTCGCAGTTCATTTTGGTTCTAATCTTTTTTTAAACTGTAGTGAAACCATTCACTTTTCTTTCAACCGCAATGTTTTAATGAAATACATGCATGTTTTCAAATTCAAAGCCACTCTTGGTAAACCAAAATCTCTATTAAAACTGGATTTCAAAGACAGTTCCAAAAATAACACGTTATCTAATATCTAGATTCCATGGTTATAAAACATGAACTATTGTTTACAAGCATGACAGATCTCGAGGAATATATGAAGAATTGTCTTCAGATATTGACAGGATTTAATTTCAATAACTTGTTTTTTCTAACTAGTCTGACTTTTCATTAAAACATGAATGTAACAGTAACAGTAAGAGATATTTTAAAAGAACAATTCAGGAAGTTAAACCTCTACAAATTTTAATACACAGCACAGCATGCAATATATGATTAGATAAGATAAGATTTCGTTGGTGAAAATGCCAAACAGTGTAGGTCTAAAAACAAATCTGAAAACAAATTGGTTCGCTTTTTTAGATACCAAAAGCATGTGTATCCTTCTCTCTGCCCTGTAAACTAAGTGTACAAAATAAAGCATTGAAAGGTGCCAATACGTCACAAGGCCAAGGCTCGTAACGCTGAAACTAATAACTACACTGTGTAGGTCGACCATATACGATCTTCTTTTGTAAACTTTTAATTCAATGACATACAGTATTTGTACTGACCATATACATAATCAATCATTATAATTTCACGCAAACAAAAATCAAATTTTAAAACATTCAGGTCCTCATGGAACAAATCAACTTACCAATCATCATAGCCCGTTCACTCCCTTTGAAAACAACTTTTAGAGACTTTGGTGCGATGATAATATTTTGAACAAATTCCACATACTTGACTAAGGCTGCAGTGGTAGCCAGGCAATAATACCTATAGTGGGCAAATGACAAATCAAACGAGTGAGAGTGAGAGAGAGTGAGAAATAATAAAAAAAATAATTTAAAAGCCCCTAAAATCAGGTGGATTAATTAATTCAGGTAATACACGAATCAGTTCCACCACTGACAACTGACAAGAAACATATATATCAAGATATAGGCTGCAGCTGTT
Organism: Dirona albolineata; assembly: GCA_031763155.1. Classification (NCBI taxonomy): domain Eukaryota; kingdom Metazoa; phylum Mollusca; class Gastropoda; order Nudibranchia; family Dironidae; genus Dirona; species Dirona albolineata. The sequence continues at coordinate 11,558 of JARFNW010164527.1, forward strand.
ACTTTTAAATTTATTAGTCAAAGAGTGGAATTTAAGGAAGCCAAGCACCAATAAAGTCCTGAGTATATTGTTATTATCGTGCATGGTTTACTTTAAAATAGTGAAGTAGCGAATTATGTTATGTATTCTTAAATCAAATATTTGCAGGCTGTCACACATGATCCATGTGCCACAATTTGAATAGGTCTTATGTGAGTCAACTCATTAAACCATAAGTTTAGTTATACTTAGAGGATATTTGTAGTTCGATTGCCTTGTATTCGTCAGCACACAAGTGTTTCACAAATTGAAGACCTGTAATATAGAAATAATATGATGAAAGGCAAAGAGTTCCAAGTCATTTTGGAATGCAGGAGTTTAATGCTATTTTCATCATTGTGAAATAATGGAACCATTACATAAAGATAGTTTCTATACAATCTATTAAGGTAACCTAGTGACAAACGGCCATTAATTCAGTGTGGTTTAGTGCAAATTTCCCACCAACTGAAATTCCTCTGTTAGGAAGAATCAGCAATTACATAATGATCATGATTTGGAATTTTGAAAGATAACCCATCTACAACATCATATAACACCCCTAATATCAAACTAGAATCCATTTGTAATATGAATTGAGTGACAGAGCTTTCATAAAAAGTCTCAAAGATCCTGAAAACTCTCACACCCAGGATTTAAACATTGGACCTCCAGGATGGTCCTAAACAAAACTAGTGTATGCAAAATCCTTGTAGCCTGAAAATGATACATATATAGATATATACAAAATACAAATAGAATTCATTATGATAATTTGGTAGTGTGAACAATAAATGCTTTGTCTTCTTTTTCTTCTTCTCCTCCTTCTCCTTTCTTTCTTGATTGTATTTTACCACTTATTCAAAGTTGGTAAGTTCCGGAAAATATAATAACAAAAAGAACGATTTTTTGTAAAAACATTAAAATGAAAACAATGTCATTGGCATGAATTTTTTTCAAAGTTTTCTCACCTTTGTTCTCATTATAATATCTACGCTGCACAGACGACACAGTAATGTTAGGAAACCGTTCAGATATGCGATTGAACAACTTGTTTCCAGGACTGGACTCGCACATGGTGTTTGGCAAAAGTATCTGACATCGATATAGAATGAGTTGAATACATTTTTGGCATAGATGACGTTGCCTCCACATCAATAGAATACATTTGGAATGCATGAATTTTGTAAAAATCAATCAAAGGCCATACGAAAATATATTAACATATTTCTAAAATTATATAGCTTAAACTCATCATATTAATGTGTAAATCAACAAAACTAAAAAACATATACATTCTCAATCAAATCCACCACATACTAAATCTGCACACTGTATTCATTCCGTTATTTGATAAGAACAGCATATTTTAATCTATTATTGATTATGTGGAGTTTACTAACTGAACGATGATTTCATACAGAAAAAGATGATTTAGAACTATCTCATCAATGTTGTTAAGTTTTACTCAGGCAGGGGTAACCAAATATCTACACTGTCAAATTAACTTCCTAAAAATCTATCCCAAATTAAAGTAAATTTTACCTCTAGAGGATTCAAGTTTTGCAGCTTGGCTAAAGTTTTAGCGTAGGTCTGGCAATCAGAAAATTGGGACAGGGTCAAAATAGGTTGTTTCAAATCAAAACTTGTTATTCCAATTTCACCTCGCGCATACCCTCTTCCTTCTACTAAGGCTGTTGGAAAAAATAGGAGGTGAAAAGCTTGAGACATTAAGATGTGTGATTTTGGCTGCAACTGCAAATCTAATAATTGTTGTCAAGATTGGAAACCTGCATGGTTTAGACCTCTATTCACTACTCAAGTAGCTTAGCATACCTCATTGGTTCAACATGTTACAGTTACTACTTTCAGCGCATTCTTACCACAAATAACCCTTACTCAACCATGGGGTTGACATTGAGTCTACAACAGGGTAGTTTTTGAGCTTCCATTCCAACAGCATTTTGTTTTTCTTAACATTCATATATATATAATATATAGCTACCTTATCAAAGGTGACATTATCACCTACACAACCATGTCTATAAGTTAAACACTGGAAGGCCTCTACACATTCTGAAATGTCTGTCTGTGACATATGGAATTGCCTTTTGTATAATTTACCTGCTATGGTGGATGACTCATCACAAGAGATGACACTGGAGGCTGTATAGGGTGTATTAGACGTGTTCAGTCCTCGAGGAGTCCGCATCGTACCAGATCCTGTACTGCGTGGTGTACGCGGACGTCTGAGATGGGCCCCAAAGGACTTTGGGGTATAAAGAGTTGATCTGCAATCAATTCTATCCCCAAGGCTTCGGAGTTGGGGGGGGGGGGGGTATGTTGAAGAGAAGTAAGATTAACACAGACATTGTGATGATGATACAAAATCAGCTTTTATAGTCACGTTTCTTCACATGATACAGTGTAAACTGGATGGGCTACAGTAAATTTGTGCTGATGTAAGTGAGTGCTTAGTGTTTACAAGAGTACAATGTTTCAAGGACAGACTGGGAATTTGAGAGTTCATAGATCTTTATAACAAGAAGAAAATTGTTCATAAAAGTGACGTTGATATATTATTTAGATAGAGACTGTAAACTCTGTGTATACATTTCAAAGTTTATCACGCCCAAAATTGCGGTGATTTACAAAGAACTCACTTGGAAGTCCTTGAGGATAAAGCAGCTGAACTTGATTCAGATACCTTTTGGTTTCCATGACTTTCGGCATCTGTTGCTGTTGGTGTTTCCAAAAGCCCATAAAAAGCTGAAAAAAAAGGAAACACTATTCAGTATGAGTATGACACAACTCACGTTGTTATAAAGTATAAAGAGGCAGGTTTCATTTTGTCTTTTTTGTAATGGAGTATGTTGCCCCTAATCAAATAGTCTGCTGGGTACACCCACAAAGTTGACAAAGTCAAAGCAAACGCTGCTAGATACCATTGCAGGCAATATTGTTGTCATGAAAGGACATCACTATACGCCCACGTTTGGGGCGAATAGTATCAGTATCAGCACTATTCGCCCACATTTGGGGGCGAATAGTATCTAAGTATCTCAACAGTGGCGGCACTATTCGCCCACTTTTCATGTAAATATGCCACCATTGCAATTGGTTCGTGGTGTAGCTGTCAGCTTGTCTGCTTTACACTCTAAAAGTCGCGAGTTCGAACCTCTATTTTTTTTCTCTCTATTATTACTTTTTTTTCTAAACATTCTGTTGAACTCATCAGATGTGTTTCATCAGAGTGTTTTTCCCTTACTTTGGTCATTTTATTTTATTTATTTATTATTAAAAATAGATAGTTTTCAAAAAGCTGAAACAAAGTTATGATTAGTATCTAATATTATTATGATCATTATCAAATATGTTAATTATAATATTATTATTATAATTATTATTATAATTATTATTATTATTATGATCATTGTTCATTGCTAATTACCACCACCACCAGCATCATCATCATCAGCATTATTATTATTATTATTATCATTATTACTATTATTATTATGATCAATATCATTATTGCTTATTATTATTATTATTATCATTATATAAATAATAAATAATAATAATGATAATAATAATAATAATAATAATTATAATAATAATAATAGGCTAATAATAATATTAATAAATAATTAACAATGATAATGATCATAATAACATCAGTAATTTTAGATAGGCCTACTAATAATAACTTTATTTCAGCTTTTTGGAAACTAGATGTCTATTTTAATAAATAAATAAAATGACCAAAATAAGGAAAAAATGCTCCGAAGAAACAGATCTGATGAGTTCCACAGAAAGAAAAAAGGGAGGTTGCGAGGTTTGAACTCCCAACCTTCATCGTGTAAAGCAGACGTGATAACCGCTTCACCACGGAACCAGTTGCAATGGTGTCATAATTACAATTTATAGTGTATTTCCCAAATCTATGTGGGAGAATAGTGCTAAGACTAACTAAGACTATTCGCCCCAAATCTGTGTATGAGTATGTGGGCGAATAGTCACTTGGGTCATTAAATTTATTAAAATGTCCTGGATATACAAAGACCAGTATCAGTAATAGTAATCAATGCAAATAAACTGTAACTAATTGCCCATACCACTATTACTACTATAAAAAGTATTTCAGGACTCCAATCCCATTTGTTAATCAATTAATTGAACATTGTATGCTAAAAGTAAAAGAGTAAAATGTGCCATTGTAAGTGTTTATCGGGTTCTGGCTATATCTAGTATCTAGTACTTTTTCCACCCATCGTCAAAAGTCGCCCACCGACACAGGTACTTACTTTTCTCGGCTTTTTTTGTTGTTAAAAATGTGAGGGGAAAAAATACTAGCTAGATATATATAGCCTCTATATAAAGATAGACACAAGCGGGTTACCGTTACCATTATTAGAATTAAAAGCAAATGCGACGGGGCAGGAGTCAGTTATAAATTGCATAGCCCTAACTACCGCGTTAAATTTAATGTTTAATGCAATGATGGAGTCTGCTAGATATTAGATATCTTAACTGTTTCACTGGTAGACTATCTACTTGTACCGAAAATCAAAACGACTAGATAGGTAGAGACTTATTACGGTATTTTGATTGTTTCGGGTTCATCTGGTCAAAAGTGACAATGCATTAACTTTAACAACTAATTACTCGACACTTTGGAAGCTGTGTTGTTTTCGTTTCCACCGTGGCCGTGTGCGCCGTCTGCAAGAAGTCAAGGAGTGCTCTGGTTCTAGCTAATTTACCTACTATTTATTATTTTTTTCCTAAAGTATCGTATTCATTCAATAATCGTTCGTAATCGTTCTTATTTCTATGTTTGTGTGTTATTTTACTCATCATAATTTCAATTCTTTTATTTTATTATTAAAAAAACCCCGCATGGCGCAACTTTTTGAAGTTGTTGTTTTGTTGGTTGTTGGGGTTTTTTGTTGATGAATTATTAAGGGGATTTTTTTTGTTTGATACAGAGCGACGTTCTTTAATTTGTTTGGTTGCTGGGGATTTTTCTTGATTATTTCTTTGTTTCTTGCTTCTACAAACGGCGCGCCTTTCCGTCGTTAGAGTAAGTGATCAACACCTGCCAGACGAAAAAAAGAGGCATTTTCCCTCACTGTCTTTTGATGTTTTAGTGTCACTGTCCCTTTGTGTCGTGGCTTGACAAAGGCCTTTGACCGAAACGTCGCTTGTCTTGTTTTGTCATCGTCCTCCAGAAGCCACAATGTATTTCTTATATATTATTTACATACCATAGGCGGGTCTTATTATATTTTCCACTTATGCAAGTACTCACACAACTGTAATATGCGCCCATCGAAACGCCCGATTACAAATCCGATTACTATGAATAATAAGCGATTACGATTAAAATAATAAATGGAGCCATAGTCATAGAACCACATTTACCATTTACCGAGTGGGTGGGTAGCCTTATTTCTGGTTTCAAGTTGTTCCCTCTAGTCTCTAGTAGCCTAGCTAGACGTTACCACAATTTACCCTGATCTGTGATCAACTAATCACTTTCTCAACTTTTCTGAGCTATGGTTGTCAAAGTTCAAGTCACCTACTGGTAAGTTGTCTGCTAAGATATAATATTTTGAAGGGAGCCCTGCCCTAACTCGAATGAAATGCCACTATCTAACTGAACTGACAACCACAAATATGCAAAGTCACAGTCACAATAAATGAGTCACAATGATGTTCAATGTCATCAAGTTTTAGTTTTAGATATTGTGACGCAGCTTGTTCCTATTATTTGAATTTGGGATGGAATTAAAAGGCAGTTGTAATATTCCATGGAAATGAAGGCAAAGAAGGTAGAAAACAGCAAAAAATATAAATAATAAATAATGTAGACTGACTAGAGACCTCTGCCTCTACACCTATCCTAGGTGTCTCTTCAAATTCGAAAGTGAAAGTTTGAAAATGAAAGTGGTTCACTCCGGACTCCTGAGTCTGAGCATTGATTCGAGGAACTGGCGGAATTGCTCTCCTGGTTAGGCAGAAGTTTGCAGTTGACTCGGTCTTTGGGAGTGGGAAGTAAATTCCAATCTTTAACTTTGAGATATATAGAGTGCTGCAAGTGCAAGGCACAAACCAGTTTTGGAATTCTACAAATCAGTTGAAAATGTCAACATCTTAACCCTCTGGCCGCCCGGTAAAAAAAATTTGAGGTGTTCAAACGCCAGCTAAAATTCTCGGTCACAGCTTGATTTGATTGTCCCAATTCCAAATGCTTCTAGCACAT
>JARFNW010164637.1:0-17807 GCA_031763155.1 Dirona albolineata
AGAGAGAGAGAGAGAGAGAGACAGAGAGGGGGGGGGGGGACAGAGAGCGAAAAAGTATTTAGAATTTCTTTAAATACTATTGCATTTTTTCAAAGAGCATATTTTTGTTTGGCAGGGAAAAATCCCTTTTTACACTACAGGAATCAAAGTAGCTCTTACTGAAACAGAACTAACAGTATATTAGAAAACCAGAAAATTTTGTTTACATTACGAATTGATAAAAAAAATTGAATGTCACTTTTTTTTTTCAATTGTATAATAAATATATATACAAATATATAATCCATTTAGGGACAATTTTTGTCGACAAAAAAATTATTAGATTTTACAAAAAATTTGTTATTTACATTTAGAAGACGATCAGTGGTAAGCAACTGGATTAAGATAGTCACTGTTCTATATCTATATGCTTTCAAATGTTTATTTCATTCAACGTGTAGTTATGATTGCTTTTAAAATGTGCATAAAAATGCTGTAAACAGATTTATCTTTCATCAGTGGCTATTTTTTTTTTTCCATCTAGGTCAACATAGCTTCAGATGGTCATTATTATTATTCATCTGTTTACATTTGTTTCATTGATGTTATCATTCTATTTAAAAAAAATTAGAAGTTGGTGGTTTGTTATAATATTCTTTCCTGAAACTGCTCATGTATTTGTACTTATGTCGCTGCCATAAATAAAACAATTTGTTACTTGGATTTTTTCGGGAGCGTAAGAATAAAATTTATAATGTCAACTTTGCCACATCATACTCAGTGGTCAAATGACAGAATAATTATTTTGCTCATGCCGTATGTGATCTTTTTAAAAAAGAATTTCATAATTGGAATTAAATAAAGTATCATTATTATTATTATCATCATTATTGTGTTTGGTATAGTTAATACTTATCAAGCTCATTTATTATGAATAAGGGTGATTTTTATAGTTATCTTTGTTTGTGTGGAAGCTTTACTAAAGAATGTCCTGCTTGTGATGAAAATGTGCTACACCAAAAGACAAAACTGATAAGTGAAAAACTTCTTATATAACAACAAGACAGTATATTTTAAAGTTATTCTATTATTTTTTTTACAGATAGGTTGAGTTACTTTTCGACCACCTTCTCTATTGTCAGTGTGTTTTGACAAGGCATGTGGAACCCAGTATAAGATAATGCATTCTTATGTCCTCAAAGAAGACCAACATATCTTTGATGATTGTGGAGCAAAATATTTTCGTTCCCTTTTTTTTTTTCATCATTAGAATGAAACCCAAGTCCAACTTTTCTCATGAAAGAATGTTGAAAAATGACTCTCAACAATTTTAAAATGTGATAATTATCTGTTGAAAGATAATTCTGTCTATACTGAATTGGATGCACTATTGTTATAATAAATATTTTAAAGAAATGTATTTTTAAATAAAGGGTGTGATATTAAATATGTGTGATGCACTCAATATTGAAAATAAAAACAAAGGGAACAAGACCTATATGTTGTGTTTTGAACTTTTCCTTTTTTTAATTGGTAACAGCCAATGTTATAAAACAACAATACAAACAAACACTCACACACACGCAACTAAATAGGTAATCAGGTTGAAACGGATCAGGCATCTCATTTAGTCACTAATAACCGGTCTTCAAATTCGATCTCTGTGCTATTCTTCAAACCACATCACCCATCTTCAAATTCGATCTCTGGGCTATTCGTCAATCACATCACCCCACATGTTGGTACGTTTTCCTGCAAATATGAAAATAAGGGAATACATGAAAAAAATATTTTATAATTTTTTTTCTGAATTCACGTTATTGTTTTCGTATTAATGAGTAGGCCCTCATAACTAACTACATCTCTGAAATTTAAAAGGTGAAATACACGTATAGTAGTGTAATGGAAGAGTGGCTTCATCAAGGGGCTAAATGTTGGCCCGTTACCACTTGTGAGTTTCTAATTCAATGTCTATTCAGAGACTAGGTGAGAACACAGCATAAGACATTGTAGTGTGCTCTGGTAAAGAGTGCGTCAAATATGCTAGACGATGGATGCAAAATCCAGACACAGACTGCAAGAAAGCAGGTCATGCAAACTCTGCAAGTCTAGACTGAGCATGACAGTAGGGTAATGTTACAGTGCCCAGTGAGAGACAATGAACAAAAATGGAAAAAAAGGTTTTTGTCAAACGGGCCGATTGAACCCATGCCTACCACGGCAACACTGCTGTGCTGAGAACAGTAGACCGATCCACTACAACTGAGCTATGCCGCCACTCAGCCTGCAGATCCACATCCGTGTACATAAACATAGGCACAGACAACTACATAGTCGCATAATAATAATAATAATAATAAATGGCATTCATATAGCGCTTATCCACGATCATCACCCTGCTCTAAGCGCTTTACAGTAACACATTTACCTCGAGGTAAGCAACGGAACACGCAACACTTAATACGCCACACGCTCCTGTTAGGCGCGATTACAATTTTTTGACACGGACAAACGCTGCTTACAACCAAGGGGACCTCTTAATTTAACGTCCGTCTCCGATAGAGTGATGGACTACCATTAGATGGAGACAGTTACCTCTCTCTCCCTTATACTTCTATTTGCCCATTAAACCAAGGTATAATAATTAGGGGCCTTGAGTCCATACCACTTTTTACTCTCATTGTTTAGTAATTCACAGGGAAATATCCTATAGAACTGGAAATAGTAAAACAAATTAATGGACTAGATTCATTGGTGCAGAAACGTGTCCATTTTCATGTGGTGAAGAGCCCATCCTTTTCCAGGTCGAAGGGAAGAGTAGATTTTGATTTCAAATTTTGTCCGGGGAGCAGTCATCAGAGGCTTGAACTTTTAAAAGGGTTGTTTTACATACCTAACTTAGAAATGGGACCTGCTTATTGCCCTCAAGAAGGTTTTATGGAGTCCGGCGACACATCTATTGTTATCTGCACCCATTGGACATTTTCCTCCCTAACTACTGAGATAAAGTATCACAAGATTTAACTTCTTTGCTTCTGATCCAAAAATTTCGACAAAATTATTAAACGTTACTTTAATGCAAACTTACTTTTTTGAGGAGCCTGAGGAGGATCAGGAGAATCCTGCTGAGGGCTCCTACTTTCCGGCCACGGCTTCTGGGGCATCAATGGACTGTCCTTATAGGATGGGGCCCCGGGCTCCTTTGGGGCCCCTGGGGTTGACAAACTATCTTTATATTCTTGGCGGTTCCTTTGCCGTAGGTCGTCATATGTCATTGTTTTCTTCTCTTCTGGTGCATCTGGGACTTTAACTATAGTCAAATAAACGAAGAAGATGAAGGATATTCTAACACTAATAGACCACTGCATACTATACATGAGTAATTATTTATAAAAACAACCCAAAACATAATTGAAAAGAACTCGTCATGAGTTCATGTTGAGCACAACGGTATTGCGGGGTAGGGGGAAGGAGACATTCTTGGTTCAAATTATATATAAATATTTTTTTATTTGTTTTACAACACATGAAAATAATATTATATAATATATCAATGCCATAATTAATTTTGCAAAATTTGCATCTTAATTCAAGATTTTAAACAAGAAGTTGATTTGAAATAAAATTGTTCTCATTTTCTCAGCACTTTCATCACCATACCATGGGGTGTTAATGTCTAATTAAAAATAACCATACTGACAGTCAGGCAGTCAACTGTATTTATAAATTATTGAGTTATTCCACTTTATGGCCATACAAATATATGAAAATAGTGTCATGCACAGTTTTCACCAAATCATTTGCATAATAAGTAAAATTTATGCTAACCAAGAAGAGGTTACATTAAGTTTTTACTTCTTCGGTCATCCAAATATTCAGACATTAAGAATGCTAATTAATATTTACCAGGGCAAGGTTAATGACCTTCTAATTCTAACAAGTAAAAGCCATCAAAGTGGTGAAATAATAATGACAATACCCCACCTCCCCCACAAACAAAGCAAATAAAAACAAAAAAAAATTATTTTCTTTCAGATACCATGCTCGGCTACTCTTCTTCTCACCTTCATTATCTAATGACGGCCTTTTTGAGTCGCTCAAACCTTCATAAGATGGTGCCTCTTTAGGTGGTGCGCTCCTGATATTGCTGTCATCAGAGGGTTGACCCATGACAGAATCGTGTCCTGATCTGTACCAGTGTGACACGAGTGGGGAAAAGTTGAGGATACAAACTGAACTATACTCAAACAATTTCCTTCTGTCTAATTCATTTATATGATCAATGAAGTTGTATTAATTGTGATCCTTTTATAGTATATTTGGTGCTCGCTGTAAATGAGAAGAGATGTTAGAGACAAGGATTGACAGGCAAACTGCTATTTACAGCATGTAAAGGCTTACAGAGTAAAAGAGTAAAAATATGCCTATCCTAAAATATCAACATTAGAAGCTTGAAGCTTTGCAATGAAAATATGTGAATTTGTACAAATCTGTATGACTTTCTACAAAAATTAACAGAAAGTCTTTAATTTGAAAACACAAGGCATGTCTTACTTAAATTTAAAGCCTGTGATTTTACCAACATTTCCTGGAATCAAATAAATATACAAGGAATTACTGAATATATGTGCATTATTTATTCCTTCGATCATTAAAAGATCTTAAAAGAGGCTTTAGACATTCTAATTTTACTCAATATAAACTAACATGTTATAATTTCATTAACATAATATATATAACAACATATACAGAGAAACAAAAAAGAATCTATTTATCTATTTCCTTCCATCAACACATTATATTACCTCATAGTTTGGATGGGACCACCTTGACCTTTCTTGATGGTTAGTGCTAAACTGCTATCAGGAATTCTATCCAGAATCTTCTTCCTACACTCAGGAAGATAAGATATTTTCCCCATTAAATAGGCAAGACCGGCTGCAACTAATGAGGAGGAAAAATGGAGAAGAAAAAAAGGGTTGCATTACAATTTAGAAATTTCATCTTCAGTCATCCAGGATTATTGGTGAGAAAGAGACAGTAAAAATTTTACAAAGCTTGCAAAATAACATAATAATAATAATAATAACAATAACAATAATAATAATGATAATAATAATAACAATGATAATGATAATAATAATAATAATATTTTAAAAAACCAATAACATATCTAAAGGTAAACATTTTTCTTCTTTCATGTCTATTATATTATCTCCTTACTTGTGGACTTAGGAAGAGCTCCAAACTTAGGGTGGCGGGCCATTTTTCCTAAAAAGAAAAGAAATAATACAATATAATATCATTCAAAAATAGGTGTCAAAATAAAACAGCATTAAAATTAGTGTAACAAGAGGCTAAAGCCAGTTGTCTTACTTGATAGTTGATGTGCTAACTGAAGTAAATGGAATTGATGATGACTCATGAAAAGATTTAATATGGAGCAGATACTGATAACAAATGCAGACTATGCAATGTTTAGAAATCCAAATCATTGTCACTGTAGCTGTTTCTAGAGAGACAAAAAAAACATAGAGTGTGAAGTGTGTACTCAACTTTACTAAATAAACGACATTTTTACATTAGGTATCCATTAATAAAATTGGATGTATGCTTAGGGTTAAAGGTTATGGCCTACAAATCAATATGCTGCTTTCATTACCTGTCCTGACCAGATACTGGACCCCAATAATGGCTCCACAAGACAATGGTAATGCTGTAGATTTGAAAGATAAGTTCATAATTCATTATCATATCATCATTTGGTTTAAAATGCTTACAGCTGGAAAATAATAATAATCAGAATGTTAATCTTTGTAACGATTAATAATTGTAACTTTTCCTGACTTTAGATACAGGTACAATGGTACATCGGCAGTACAGAGCAGACCCTGAAAACATTTTTTTCAATACTCTGACAAACACAATACACAAATAGGATGTCCAACAAATAAAATTGGAATGGTAGCTTTAATCTGACCGTAACAAAGTCATTAATAAAAAAAAAGAAAAAAAAAAGAAAAGAAGCCAGAGTGCTTGAGATACTTTAAACTTGTAAAGAGGAGCAAGAATGAATCATGTTTTGCTTGTTTGTTAAGAAGTTACCTCGTCTGAAAAAACTTTCATTTTCGCACTCTTTCAACACTTTAGTTTCTTCCTCTGAAAGTTTCTGAAATAAACAAAAATATAAAGATGTTTATAAAGAGCAAAATAACATTGTTCTCCCTGATATCAATAACAAAAAACTAATCATGGCAATCAAATACAAAACCTTGTTGATTACCAATCAGACAGGTTTCTGGGTGGTCACTTTTCACTTTCTTTGCCACATTCGACTGTCTAATGATACAATGCAGAATGTCAAAATTACTCAGTGCCTTCTCTAATAACACATCTTAAAGATCAACCAAAATCAAATGTGTCTATATTTCACCCAAAAAAATGTTCTCTCTGTTTGGCTTTTTTCCTTTTATTTTTTATAAATCCAAAAGAAGGGGAAGTCAGTCATTAAAATTCCATACAAATGAAAAAAAGGACCAGTTTCATAAGGCAAAGCAGAAACAAATTATTGTAACATGATGTTTAACACATATTTGGGTAACATTGAAATTCATAATTAATCCTACTTATAACCAAAAAAATTTAATTTGTGAGTCAGCTTGGATTTATCAGGCTGCCATGTCGGATTTATCCACTGTAGTATGGCAGTAGACTGTACCACCTGTATCTGCTCCCGCTGCCTTGCAGGACACAGCCTCGCTGGGGAAAGGCTACAAGAGACAAGACCCTGACCCTGACAGAAAATCATCCACACGCCATGTGAGACAACCACCTTGGGCAGGGAAGGGCAAAGGAAGCCAAGTCAACAACAACAAAGAATCAAGGAACTTGGGTCCTTTGAGCCTCTAAGCGGTCTGATGCGGCAAGATGCACTACTCCATCAATGCCGGCTCCCTTCCTGACCCCAAATAGCAGTGACTTCAGTTGCGGAAGAGAGGGGGATATAATGCATGGACAATAGCTTATCTTCTGAGTATCATATAAAAGCATAATACACACACTCTACAAAACACATAATCGACATACAATAGTACGATGGGTGTGTCAGAGATACAGAAGAACCTCAAGTGAAGAAGACATGATATTCACAGAAGAGGAAAGATACCCCCAATAACTTTCTACAAGTAATACAAAAAGCTGATCTCAATAGATAGTAAATATATGCTCCTTCATCTAACAGAAACAGACAGTGAGCCTGACATAGCAGCTTGAGTCCTACCCCATCACTGCAAGCAGAAAAGACTACAGAAAGTACTCATTCTTCCCAAGAACTGCTGTGGAATGGAATAAATACCAACTACAGATCATATATATAACCAACTTTGTATATTTCCTCCTCTCCTTGCTCCCTGAATCACTGTGTTAGGTAGAGTGCTGTGTTTTGTGGACCAGGTCACGGCATTAGGCTGTGTCTGAATTGGGAGTCTGAAATATGTGTATAGCCACTTTCTCAAAAAGTTGGTGCCTAGTTGTTTGTGCTGTAAACTGTAAGTTATTGCTTTATTTCACTGAGTACCCCTGTATTCCTTTCCTTTTTTGCAGTCTCGGAAATAGTGAAATAAAAAGAAGAAGGTGTTGGCACTACTAAAGAAGAAGAAGAAGAAGAAGAAGAAAAAGAAGAAAAAGAAGAAGAAAACCCAAGGATTACATACTTCAACCAATCCACCAAAGCCAAAAGTAAAAGTCCTGATAGCATGTAAACATCCATGGCCATGGTCTCTCAATATCAAATGGAGCTAATGCTATAATTTCATTCGAGTGCTAAACATGTACATTAATCTGCAAATTGATACAGTTATTCAATGAGCTTCACCCTTGCTGTTTTGTGGGACTTTTTTCTCCCATCAAGGTTAGCAGCTATTAATATATTAATAAATCATTAATAGCAGCAGATGAATAAGAATGGGTCTCCAATTGTCAATTGTCAATTGTTTGGCCAAGGACCCAGCGGAGCATAAACAGATTGCATTGTCTTAACTCATTACATCTACGGTCTATGGCATCAACTCTCCCAACATTGGACACTTTTCTACTTCATTAGAACCAACTGTAGGTCTACTAAATCAAGACAAAGCTAAGACTTAAACTTTTTAGGAAGGACTTCTTAATTCTTATTTCTTTCAACTTCTCTTTTACTTATCATTCTTCTAATTCTTACCGTTGGACCAATTTTTTGGTTTCCTTGTTGAGGATTGTCAGCATCTCCCTCTTGTGATGATGCCATGGATACTATTTGTAAGGTTACACTTTAATGCACGGTATTGATAATACCATTTATAAATGATAAGACCAAATTCGTTTGATAACTAGATAACACTCGAGCTCAAGACCTCTTGCGGTGTCAGGGCAAGAAGTGTGAGGCTGGAGGTTGACATTGTAAACATTCGTATAATTATATTTTCGCAATGTAGGGAATGAGAGAATAGAAGAGATATTTATTTAAAAAATAGGAAAAAAAAAAGAAAACAAGCAAAAAATCAAAACACAAACAAAACCAAACCAGGGAAAATGGTATAGCTTCAAAGGTAAAACAAGTAACAGAACAAAGAACGTTTCGGGTTTTCCTTTCGTCATTTAACAAACATAATACAAACAAACACAACACAAAAGTAAGTAGGCTACGTTGAGCTACGGTACTTTTACTTTTACTTTTGTGTTTTTATATTTTGTTTGTCAGCTGGCGAAGGGGAAACTCGAAACGTTCTTTGGTCTGTTACTTTTTTCGCAATGGAAACCTTTGGACAGTGAAGGAAAGCAACAACAAAATGGGAACCGAAAAAAACAAACCGAAAAAATGAAATAAATAACAGAAAAAAGGGGTGAAAAAGTAAAAGTAAAAGCTTGGATGATTGATTCCTTGTGAATTTATACGTATACATATTGGAACCTCTTTGTAATACTTCTTGATTAAATATTTCACAATCATATTGGTAATAATTAATTGCTATCAATATCAACATCCTAAATCTACCTCTAATCTCTGCTCTGACTCTGACCCTCTTTTCGATCTTTGAACACCATTCCCCATTGTACTTGTACACTAGAAGAGTTGATAGAGATGGTGACAGTGAAAGCTAAAAAATAGTATAGACTAGTAGGGAATAAAGTAAGCCAAGACAAATAGTTTTATACAGAAAATAGTATCATTCATGGTCAACCACCGAGATGTCAAATTAAACATAACGATGCAAATACCTAACAAAGCAAAGAAGATTGTTTTTATAAATTATTCCGTTACTTTTCTAACCTCTCTGTCTATCACTTTTTAATATACCAATGCCTTCATACCTTGTTGTTTATCGTCTGCTAGTTTTGACGAATCGTTTGTAAATCACCGATATTTCTAACTGTATAGTGTCTACCTATTGTTAGAGAAGGCGAATATGACTTATCATGATAAATTTGTATGCTTGAAATCAGTTGTTGAATATTTGGATGATCACAACTATTTCGACAAGATCAAATCACAGTGTGATATCAGTAATAATTATGAGGCAAGTGAGGAGAGTGGGGATTTATTGCTGATGATGTATATACAGTATATTCTAGTATGCGGCAACAAGCTCAGATTTGCCAAAATTCTTAATGAAATTAAAATGCATCATTGGCAAAATTCCCATAGCCTAGTTTCAAGTGTAAAATGACTAACAATAACAAGAACATTTAGGGCCAGCCTCCATCTGGCGGCACCTTTGTTTTTCACTTTTTAAGACACGGACTGGCAAGACTGTTGGTTGTCACTGACAATTGAGCTAGGCTATCTATTTGCCACCACAGTTATAACTGATTTTCCTTTGAATTTGTCATTTGTGATGTTACTTATTAAAGTACTGGTTTGTTTATATATTTTATTTTCAGACCATAGTTCACATTTTTTCAATAAATGTGAATCTTCATGACCTGCTTGAAAAGTCAGGTAGGTGAAGGAGCACAAAGCCCATTTCCCACTGAGATTTAAAAACTTATATTATAACTTATATTTTGTTAGTTAGAGCAATAAATTTTAACTCAAGCGATGTTAATTATAGCTTAAGAGTTGATACAGTCAAGGATTTATTTGAATAACTTTGATAAATATTTGAACACTTCAATTGCGTCTAACTTGAGTATGTATTATCATTGGGAGTGGGAGAAACACTCATAAACACATTCAAAAAGTAAAACACATTCATACACACTCTAAAAATGTGTAGTATCTTTAATATTAATAGGCATGGTGCAATGGTAAAATGAATTCAGTTTGAGGAATTATGCAATTGTTATTTCAGTTTTACTTGGAGAAAAAGTCTTAGCTTCCCCAGTGGAAAGTTCAAACTTATTTCATGAGGTATATATATTCATTTTATTATAAATTACAGTGTTGCTTGATTCTATTGTCTTTGTTAATTTCCAACTGCAAATGTGAACACTTAATCCATTCAGTCTGTTGTTATGAAGTGTATTTTTGTTTCATATCTATTTATCTATAATTTGTTCGTAGATTCATATATTTACTAATTCATAAATTCTTTGTTTATTCATCTTTATTTTCTTAGACTGATATTACAAATGTGTCCAGATGAAGCATGTATCCTAAAATCATTTCTTTAGATTTTCTTGAAATAAGAAAAACTAGTGCAAAAAGAATAAGTGATCAATCTATTCACAAGAACTTAAGACTTAAAGTGAATAAAAATACTTTCTTTTAATCTTTCAGGTAATATTTGAATATATCAAATGTCAAGGATTGTTACCCGCCAGTATTACTTCTTCTCAAGTTCTGGCCAAACTGTGCATCACTTATCTTCCATGTAAAAGGTATTTCTTCAAGATCCTTTCTATTGACTGAAGTCTTGTATTGTTGAAATCAAAAGTATGGAGAATACAATCAAAACAATTTGTTTTTAATCAATTTATTGTGACAATGAATGAACTTAGTTAAAATCGATAGCTATGAACATAAACTGAAAACATGACTGTGCATGCATGCAAATGTCCTTTTATTTACATAATACTTTTCTTTTATTGTTATACCGTTATATCATCAAATTCATAATGATTTCATGCCCAATTTCTCTTAGCTATAGTCATATGAGTATATTACATCATTTACAAATCATTTATATAGACATTCATTATACATTTCAAAGTTCTCTTACCCTTCATATCACACTGCATATTCTCATTCATAAGACTGGTTATTTTTAAGTTTTCAGATATGCAGCCTCTCTGACTTGACAAAACACTCCAATTATCAAGGCCTAGTAAAATTGAGTGGTATTGTCAGTGGTTTTTCAGGAGTGACCAAGTATACGTAAGTTCATCAGTATCCATGACAAAATTAAGTTTTAACAATGTGAACATTATTCTTTCTTCCATTACGTTTCCATTTCTCTTTCCAACCCCTGTCTTTCATAACACTTTCTTTTCATTTTCAAAACACGTGAGTGAAAGGCTTTGACATGACACGTAAAACAAAATTATACATCCACTTATCAGTACATTATGAAAATATTTTAATGAGAATATATTGAATGAAACAAGCAATGCTGGCTTGTTTTAACGATGAAAGCAACACTGTTGTGCTCATCAAATCTGATATGTCAGTTATCTTGAGATGTTTTTTTGGTTTTTTTAATGGTTTATTGCTTCTCTCACCATTTAGGCAGAGTGCAAGATATGTTTGCTCTGACAGTAACTGTGAAGGTCATTATGGTAACCATTTCATAAGGATTCATATTCCTGGTGCTTCAGAAACGCAAACAGTTAGGTAAGCTAATCAGTTTAAACACATTGATAGATACAGTTTCAAAATTGTCATGAAGAAAACTTTTTTCTTTTGTCTTTTTAATTTAATGCCCGCCATTCAACACTAAAACTAGACATATAACCTTTTCTACGGCTGAGAAAGTAATAGGTGTAATAGGTGTGTGTTATTTTTTGTCAAACTAGTGTATTTAACTGTTATTGGATAATGAATGCAAACAAATTTGTTATGGTTACTATAGTAAAGTATCATTCTCATAGATCTGACTTCATGTGCACCTTTTGCGGAGAAATACTGGAAGAAACACTATCATCAAGAACTCTATCAGGTGACTTGCCATAATATTGTATCTGTGCTTTCTTAACGTTATAAGAAGAGATAATTCTCCGGTGACTTGGTTTTCTATCCCAGTTTTAGTGATTTTGCTTTATTATTTTATCTTACCTTGACAATGCTTATTAGAAATTATGTTTCTTTTCCCATTTGATTAATTAAGGATATAGCCATGCCTTCTCTACTTAGAATATATATCTGAATAGATTCATCGCGGAAGAAGAATTTGATCTTGAAATATTTTGTTTGGAATGATGATAGACAAATTGATAGCTGAGGTGATACCCATCAGACTGGAGGGACATCAAAGGAAGGAGTGTTTGAGAAATCAGATGACACAAGCTGTTCCTGTTATAATTCGAGGTAAGTCTTGAAATATAGCATTATATATAATGATGAATGGAGTTATATGCCTACCAAGTATTTCCAGGTAGCCTCACGAATAGAAGTAAATGAACCTGTAAATGTAAAAATGTATTTGCAGCAGTGTTCAGACTTTTTGATAACTTTAATATGATCAAACAAAAATCATATAGAATGATGCAGAAAGTTAATATATACGCATGGGGTTTGTCTTAGCAATCATCTCAATATGAAACTAATCTAAAGTTTTGTCAAAGAAAATTTATATAACAACTTTAAGAGACTCTTGAATCTCTACTCATCCGCTCCATGGTTCAAAGATTTGATTTGTCATTCTCAATAAATATGTATATTAACTTAAACTTTATCCACTTTTTTTCATCTCACATCATAGACAAGTAGAACAATTACAGATAATTTTATCAACAAACTAGAAGGGATGTCCAAGTGATATATAAGGAATAAATCGAGGCTTCAAGAGGACGAAGACAAAACAAGATTATTCTGCTGACCAGCAATACATGATTGTACTAGGAAGCAAATTACCTATTTTGTATTATGGTTGTATATTATTGTATGTAATTTTTATTAGTTGTGTGATTGTGTGATTATCTTGTTTTGTCTTCGTCCTCTTGAAGCCTCGATTTATTCCTTATATATAATTTACTTACCATTGGCTTCAGCGGGTTTTATTATATTTTCCACTTGATGTCCAAGTGCCCATTTACACTAGACTTGAGGCCTGAATATAGCACTGACCGCTGACCAGCAATAGATGATTGTACTAGGAAGCAAATTACCTATTTTGTATCATGGTTGTATATTATTATGTGCAATTTATATTAGTTTTGTGAGTGACCAAAGGTTTGGCTTAGATTTATTTCCTCTGTGATGTCTCATTTAAATTATGTCGTTTACCCACTAAATTAGATATCTAAATTGAGATGAGAAACAGGAAAGTGTTATGTATACATATATTTGTCTTAGAATTAGAAGTCCCATTTATGCTGTAAAAATTTATTCACATGAAAGACAAACAAGTGGTAAATAAGTGGTGTTCTCATTTTTACTGTCACAGACGATCTCGTAAATATGATAGAAATTGGTAAGAGTTACGTCATAATTGGAATTTGTCGCACAGACTATTTGGATGAAGAAATCACAATTACATTGGAGGTAAACAATTTTATTGATTACATTTTTGCTGATAAGATTAAATAGTTTGTTAATAATGTCAATAGTAATATAATCTATCATGGCAGCCTTGACTGACATTTGAGCATGTTATGTAAGAACCCTACAGTGTATATTTGGATTGAGAAAACTGTTTTTTTTTAAAAGAAGAAAAGTGAAACAATAAAACTCTTTAACGTTTTTTTCTGCTTAGCATTTTAATGGCAAATATTCCTGTATAATATTTTTCACAATGCAGTGGGCTGATTACCAACTTGTTCTGAATTTGTGATGTGTAGTCAGTTCTTTCTGTTTGTCAGAGATTGATAAGGGCACTTGTGTGTAAACTTGGAAGGTGTACCTTGTGTGCCTTTTGGACATTGGGAAAAACTTTGCACTGCTAAGTGATATGATTGGGAATGAAAATGAACTAAGGATACACCATTTTGTATTCCACAGGCTAACAATGTCATGGAGGTATGTTCATTTATCCTTTTTTTATACACAAGAAATTTAGAATTATTATGTTATTTTGATTTTGCCAAGAAAATGTACCTTTTATGAACCTACCAGTACCAGTTACCTGTTTTCTTTTGACTTAGCTGATAGTCACATTTCCAGCTAGCTTTTTCCATTTGCATATATGAATTAACTTGGGCAATAGATGGCCATAAAATGTAAGACATTTGATCTGTTGACGATCAATGCATTAAATCTATTTTCAAAATTTACAAAAATAATGTTTGACAGCATGATTTGAATGACAACTTTCAATAATATTTCCCTCTTTCCTCCCCAGATTAAAAGCACAATATGCAGTTGTCTAGATATTATTCAACATTTGCCAAGATCAATTGCCTTTATTTATCATGGTAAACAATATTTCCTTCTTGGCGTTTACCACAATTTTAAATGCTATAAATGTAAATTTACCCAGCAGTTTCAGGTTATGAAGGGCGATATGTCAATGATTTGCCCAGCTTGTCTCTAAAATGTCAATGATCCACAGTAACGTAAGCATGTTAATTGGGCCAAAAGGGGTGTACATTGATGTATAGGGCTGAACATTTTCTTGATCATCATGTCATGTTTCTAAACATACACATGTTTGTATGCAAGTATTATGTGTGTAAGTGTAAGTGTGCAAGTGTGTGAGCTTGCGTGTGTGAAAGTGTTGTATAGTGTTATGTCAATATGTATAAATATTCTCCAAGAGCATGATCGCCATTCATGAATTGCCTTCTTAAGGACAATAAAGATATTATTATTATTATTATTATTATTATTATTGAAACATCCCTTGTTAACTAATATGTCAGGCTCTGATGAAGTGGAACACAGGTTGCTTTTTAACAATTTTTGAGTTATTGATAGCATGCAAAAGGTCTCCTCATTCCAATGATATTTACAATAATGGATGGAACAGCTGTATGAAACCAATTGGGGTAGAACTGTGAGATCTGAGAAAATAAAGATTGAGAATTTATTTTGCGAAGTAGCTATACAATTTTGTCACTGATAGATTGACGTTATGTATTCAAGTGGTTTGATTTATGAATGGTTAAGAAATTGAATTCTCCTGCAACTCGTCAAGGAAATATCAGTATTAACTGAATCACATGAGATATTTTTTACAACCTTAAATATTTCCTTTCTTATCTCATATTTGGAACGAAGTTCTTCAAATTTAAAGACGTATCGTGTGTCATGTGACCAGTTGATACATAGATATAAGATCTTAATCTATCTTAGAAGATACTTATTTAATGGGTTATTTTTTTCCAGATTGCAAACCATATGCATGGAGGTTTCCTTTACAGTTGGCTTTCCACTTTGCAAGTACCTCATTTTCTAAATATATTTTGACTGTCATTCATATCATTTTATTTTGTTTCTTTTCAAGAAAGATTATCATTTTGCATAGTACAGAAAACCAAAATGCAGTGGGCTCATCATCTGCTCGACTTTAATTCCTGATGCAGAGTCATTATAGCCATGTTTTAGGTGATGAGTGATGAAGTCCTCATTGACATTTGGATTTACTTGCATTTGTGATGTGCTCCCTTCAGAGCTTGAAATATGACTGGCTCCTACACTGCATATTGCTTATTGCTGTATAAAGGGGACTCGATAAACAAACAAACAGAAAACCAATATAAAAAGAGTAAACATTATTAAAAAATTAATTTAAGCGTAACTGAAAACAGAAGACTATATTTTTTCACATAAAATCATTTATGTATTTTTTCTGATTACAGGTAGCATTGTTCCATCGGGTAAAATGATCAAGTTACGACTGCTGGTACTCATAAGCCTGGTTTTGTCTGCTCAAGTAAGACATGGGTATAAGATGAAATTTTTTCTAATGTCCAAACTCAAGATTTTGGGCTCATCAAGTTTATTTATTTCTGTTTATGATAAAGTGATAAAATTATTTTTTATTAAAATCATATTATATTCTTTAGTTTTAAAATGTTGGCAGCTTATGTCATCCCTAGCAATGGCCTTCAAAGTACAAAATTGTAAAGAATGAAGAAGTAAAGTTCTAAGTTATTGAATTGTCTATTGTTTTTGTTTTTTAAATCAAATTTTTGAAAGGAAAATAAGCTTCACATTCTTACTATGGGAAATGAGACTGACCAAGCTTTTGCTGTGATGAAGTATGCCATGCAATTTTCTCGCCGATCATGTATTGCCTCATCAGCAACCCCTTTGAATGCAAAAGTTTCAAATACCAAATATCCTTGGACCCCTTATTTCATTGAAGGTACTATTGGTGTTCATGTTTTTCTCTTTTTCTTTTTTTTTTCTTTCTTTTATTTTGTATTACAAGCATGGGAATGAAGGACTAAGAACTAAGGACTATTTTGTATGATACATTTTTATTTATATCGTTAATTCAATTGTATGCTCTTTTTTGGTTGACTCTTGTTTTTAAGGGTATCAACATACTACTTTTAGTTTTAGCATTATAAACTATTTCAACAGTTTATACCATGATCTATAATATAGATTATAATGTGTGTAAAAGTTTAGACTAATTAATTGATTTATTTCAATTCAATTAATCTATTCAGGTGGATCGTTGCCATCATCAACTGGTGGTGTTTGTTTTTTCGGTGAGATTGGCATGTGGAAAAAAGCTAGGAGAGAGCAGCTAAAAACTGGTATTCATTTCACCCTCTTATTATACTTAAACTATGATCAGTATGTGCAAACTTTTGTAGTTTATGAATGAATGATATCATGTTTTACTTGTCAGGATAGTAAATTCTTCTTTCACCATTTGCCCCAACACTGGAACACTTTTTTTAAGCCTGCCTTATTTTCTTATACACGAAAACTTGTAAACATCGTTATTACTCATAAGCTAAGTATTGCAGTTTCAGTGAAATGTTGTTTTTGTTTTAAGTGAACACATGAATGGTCTTTATCCAGTATGGGAGCTCATAAAAGAAGGTGATTGGAAAACAGTTGGTTAAGCAGAGTTTGACAACTACATTTTGTATCACTCCTCTTAGATTTCCACCAGATTATTAGAAAAGCTCTGGTATTTTCTGAATTTTCTGATTTATGGATGTTTGGTAAGTGTTTAGTGTCTACCAATAAAAGCAATAGTCTAAACAGAATAAATCTCATGATACTGTTTTAAGATTTACTGTTTACTGTTTTAATCGTATATTTTTAAAAATGAAACTTTTTTCTTCTTTTTCTTAGCGGTGAGTAGCAACAAAGTTATGATAGAATTGGCACCTAAATACACAGGAAGTTTGTCCCAAATGATCTCCTTTCCTTTGTCCTGTCAAATTTGGGCGATCTATGGTCTGTCTGGAACAAGACCCAAGGCTGGTAATTCCAATTCAGATGTCTTCACGGGATGTTATACTGGAGACTTGTCTAAGAGCTTCCTCGAGTAGGTTTCTTGTATGTGATTAGAAGGCAACATTTTAACATCATTGCTAAGAAAAGAAATGAATTGTGAAAGTATCAGTTGTCCTTAAAGTGTATACGTGAAGAAGTCTTGTATACTCTTTGTCTTTACCGTAATGCTTTTATTACAAAGGGTTTTTTTTAGTTTTTAAATATAGATTTGATTTCTTATTTGTTTTGTTTTTGAATGTGCTTGTTTGTTAGGGTTTGGGGGGGGGGGGGT
>JARFNW010164748.1:0-17771 GCA_031763155.1 Dirona albolineata
TTCTTCTTCTTCTTCTTCTTCTTCTTCTTCTTCTTCTTCTTCTTCTTCTTCTTCTTCTTCTTCTTCTTCCTCTTCCCTTGTTTACTTGTTCCGATGAGAAACATCGAGATGATAGATGAGAGAAATAAGAGAAATCTAAAGAAAGAATAAGAACAAACAAATCATATAATGGCTGCATGATAATATTAATGTAGTATTTCCTAGAATTCTTCCTTACAAGTTGATCTGGGTTCTTTTTTATGGTATTAATTAGTATTAACATTAACATTAACGATATATTTTCTTTTCAAAACAAATTAGTCAGCTGTCAGTAGCTGAGCGTTAGGGTGCCGACCTCGAGCTTGTGAGACCTCGGGTTCGAATCCTAGCAGAAGCTACTGATGTCGAGTCCTTGTGAAAGACATATGACACTGACACTGACACATTTTCCTCACTCGAATCAGGTTTGAATGAGTATCCAGCTACAGACAGAGAAAGATACCGTCATTATGTTAGTATGACGAGCCCAACAGGTTCTCTACCGTACTGTATGCTTCCAATGAGAGTTGAGAAACATATTGAATGACCCGGTCTGCTAGGGGATTCATGACATAAAGACTGTGAGTGAGCTGTACTTGTACGGGCATACAGTACTGTAAACTCATCTTTAGAAGTGTGCAAATCAACTAAAGGTAACGTGAGTAATAACGACGTCACGCTGGCGGTAAACAAATACATGGACTCACTTGTTCTCATGGACATGAACGAAGTTCTCTCGCCACTGGCCGAGTGGTTAGGCTGCCGGCCTTGACATCCCGAGTTCGAATCCTGGCAGTGCTACCGTAAAATGGACGAACGCGGGCATTCCATTGTGTCCTTTCGTGTACTCTCGTTAATCGTTTAAGTGTTCGTCGTTGAGAAAGGGAAACCCGAAACGTCCTTTGTATTATTACTCATACTTTTTCCCTTTTAACGTAAAATAGACATAACATGATGATTGATAATGGTAATTATGATGATAACGGCATTTATATAGCAGCAGTTATCTACGATCGTCCCCATGCTCTAAGCGCTTTAATAATAATAATGCGTCATTTATATAGCGCAAAAATCCATGAAAGTAGCTTTACAGTAGCACATTTGCCCCGACGTGACAGATGATGTCAGAACGTCATGATGCGAACTTCATAAAAAATATGGGGCAATAGTCTCACAGGGGAAACAACCGGAGCAAATGGACGATTATCAGTTTTAATCAGATTACTTCCCTTTTATTGTTTTATTGCTTGCACAACCTCAAAACGACGATTTTTGACTCATGTCGGGATTTTTCTCCTCGCCTTGGCATCACCTGTCCCTATCTTTTCACTACTGGACAATAATTATAATGATAACTTCCCATTTCCCTTCATTAAGAAACACAAATCGACAAAAATAAAAGCACAATTGTGATGATGAGCAAAGTAATCAAATCCAACAACTCGATCAGCATTGAAATATAAAGCTTAAGGTAAATCCAGTAATATTAACTGGACATCTCTCGTCCAGTGTAGAACTGCTGTCAAACCTATAAATGTTTACAATAAATATTTACCGTTGTCCCTGTCTCATCAGTAACAAAGGATTATCCGAGGCAAGGCAAAATATAATTGCACACTAGATATCAGTTTATTTTCATCAAACCTTTTAATGTGTTTCAAAATCATGTACAATCATGGAAAATTTATAGAAAACTAGAGGCAAAACATGAATACAACAGACATATATTTTTTCTTTTTTGATATCACATTATAACGTCCTCTTCTCTCTTCGTAACTATTGTTTCTGACAAAGAGGACCATAGGGCCTGGGTCGGAAAACATCCATAAGTATCCATAAGTGAGTAAGTTTGTGATCAAACAACAGATCTAGTTTTATGTAGAAACACTACAGAAGTCACTTGATAAACATATTCTGCATAAAAGTAATCTGCACCTAAACATTAGCTTACGTCCTTTTAATAAATTTGTTGTTACTATATAATACTATAGTGATAATATAATACCAGTCAATATGTATAAATGCATACCAAATCGGTGTTATGCCACAAGTGTTAACTTCCTATATATTATGTTTCCAACTTATTCCAAACAAAAGAAACATTTAGCCTGAGTTGTTACTTTTATGTGGGGAACCATGATGCAACTATTTTCAAAAAGAAGGCAGTACTTTGGCTCTCATTTTCAGTGAGAGTACTGCCTTCTTCGTAAAAATAGCTGCATACCTATAGATCTCCAATGACTTTGTCTAGACGACAATGTCTATATAAACATACTGTTTTTTTCTGCTCCCAAGCTGCATGTAAGGTGTGACTTCATAGCTTTCTGACAGACTCAATCTAAATCACGAAGAATCTTTCTTTTTCTTCGTTCTCTTCTGCGAGATTTCTTCCATCTTTTTCTCCATCCGTTTTTCCAAATGGCCTCTCTGAGTTGCATTCGGCTTGTGACTAGGGACTCCACTACCTCTGTACAACACACCCTCTTTACACACAGTCTTCCGTGCCGCAACCCTGGCTGCGTCACCACACCCGTGTATCTCTGGCATCAAGTGTGTCAGACAGAATCTCATGGTACACAACTCACAGTTACTACCTAGTGTGTTGGTCGGGGTCTTACATTTCTTAAAAGCACATTTGCTGTCCAGTTTCTTAATACTCTCCAACATAGCGTCAAAGTCATCACCGTCTACATTTTTCAGGACTTCCCGAGCAGTTTTAACCTTGGACAACGGCCGATCTTTCGTTTTTTTGTCTTGAACATTAATTGGTTCCTTTTTCCTGGCTCCTGATTTTGCTGAATTCTGACTGGGAATGGAGGCTTGTTCTTGCCGTGTATTTTTGTTTTCAGCCTTTTTTTGGCGAGAGCAGTGGAGTTGATGAAGATCAAAATTTGCAGAACTTATGTTCTTCTTACAAAATGAACATGGTGTTACATTTTGGGGAGATTTTTCACTAGCATTTTCAGACTTTTGAGCTTTCTGTTTGATAGCTTTAACATCAACAGAAACTGAACTCTTTTCTAATGAAGAGCGCTCAAGGTCTTGATTGGATGTATCCTTCTCCGGTAAGATGTCGACAACTATTTGTTCTGTAGAAACTACAGAATCGTAATCCTTCGCCCTGGCAATTTTCTGTCCATTGGAAGTTGCTTCGGCCTGCCCCGTTGTTTCTTCGACTTTAATACCACTATCCTCAACATTATCACTTTCAGTAGGTCCTCTAGGATGAGTAATTTCAGAAGAAGTGACGACTGGTTCTGGATAAAATTTTGTCTTTGATATTTTGATACGTCTATTCTTGTCTTCCCCAACACTGATGTGGTACAAACCTAATTTTTCTGCCACCTACAACAGGAGAGAACAACATGACACATTAAAATTGATTCAACAGTTCCAACCGAGACTCACACATGACATAGTTCTAAATGGAGAAATAAATGAACATGGTGTTAAATTTTGTTACAAATAATGCAAAGCCTGTGAGTCTGTCTGTCTGTATCTGTATTGTTACGTCAAATAATTCAATCCTGACACATAATTGACGGGTGGTCAAGGCCAAGTGGTTAAGGAAACAAACTCTTATTAATGGTGTAGTGGGTTTGAATCCTACCCCAGTCACCTCATTGTTTTTCTTAAACAAGAAAATTTACTCACTTACTCACTGCTGTGAGTCTGTCTGTCTGTATCTGTATCGTTACAGCAAATAATCCAATTCTGACACATAATTGACAGGTGTGAATGAGTGTATTTGATGACTGTGTGTCTACATTGGAGAATGCTACATTGCCTGGAAACATGATTAGAAACAGTCAACAGATGAAGCAGTGACTGTAATATTGTCTTCTAGCTGGTTCCAATTCGCAGATGGTTCTGTAATTATTATAGCCTGATATTATAGCAAAAAGATGTTTTCACCTTTGAATACAAATAAAGCCCGGGAGCCATACGCTCAAGAAATAATAGTTTGTTAACTCCATGAATATGACCTACCTCATGTATGGCCATTCTGTCGTGTGAGTTGAGGGAAGATGGGAACTCCATGCTCGTCTCCTTGTCATTCCCAGAAAACTTGGACATGATCTTCTCATACTTTTCCATCTTCTCTTCTTTGGAGATCAACGGTTCTGGTCTAGAAAGAAGCAAATACATTGTAAAAAATCATATATATCTGTTCTGCGCTTTGTTAGAATGATTTGCCTAACAGGTTACTCTACTTTATGTCCCTGTGAAAGATGAGAAGGCGTGTACTTGTAAGGGGATATACCACTATAAACTCATCTCCATTTTTGATCATTCAACAAATTCATTTAATACATGATTGCAAAAATGTTTCAATACACAAATCTTCCATTCCTTTTTGTTCTATAAACATTAAATTAGCTTCTATGGTGGAAATAAGAAAAATCATCAAAAAGTCAAAGACAAAGACTGGGACTTAATCAATCTCATATTTGTTCCCAAAAGCTAAGATCTTTATGTCATTTGACCACGTCACATAGTCTATTATAATATAGTGGCAACAATTTTTACCATCAAAATCTGCAAACTGAAATATTCCTCAAAACTTTTCTTATAGTACAAACCAAACAAATATGACGCTACAAAAATCTAAATAGAAAATTAAAACTTTGATCAATGCAAAAAGCTATAAGAGTAATCGACACTATAGTGTGTATGCCTCAAGGCGACTTACTTGGCACTTGAGGTTTTAGAAAGGCTTTTTGTTGACTTCTTTGGTGGCTCTGCACTAAATCTTGATGAAACATCTGCAGACACATTGATTTCTACAATGGAACACAAAAAGGGAGAAATGTTCACTTTCAAAACCAAAAGGGCTACGAAAAAGGAACATAAATATCTAATACATAACACTTGAATGTTCAATCTATACCATACCATACTGAACCATATCATACGTTACCATATTATAGGCTTATGTAGGATTATATCCTTTAAAAACCTTAACCTTTCATCTCAACATTAATAACTACAATAAAAAACGTCATACCCGACAACTATAAATATCTTGAACTATACTTTAAGCCTGCATTTGAATGAGAGAAAAGTCTTTTCCATCATGTTCTTTCCAAAGTTACAAAAAAGTACGGCCATCATACGTACTAAAAATGTTTAGTTTTACATTATACTCACACACACACACACACTCACACACACACACATACCACACAAGCTTATGCACAATATATGTACAAACACACACACAAAAAAAATGCAACGCAATATTTTGGAGCAGCAATACGTTACCTTGGGAGTATTCGTGTGCAGACAAAACCACTCCCTTTTCCGACATGTAGTCTACAAGAGTCTTGATGAACGCATTCTTGCTGACCGTGTCGGTGTCACAGACAACAGCCAGATGCCTTCGAGCTCGAGTTACCGCTACATTTATACGCCTCTTTTCTGCCAAAAATCCAACTTCCCCTAGATTAAAAAGTCAAGTGAAGAAAAACAATAACAAATGGCTACATTATTATTACATTTTTTCAGTTTTTCGCAAAAAACATGAGAAAGTTGAAAATATTATCAGTAAATAATTAATATATACTTTTCAATCCCCTGCTTTTCCTTAATTAATGACGCGGGGACATTTGGGTCCAGAAACGCTTAGCAATTGGTGGCTACTTTATTGTCTTATAAATACATAATACATAATACATATCAAAGACCACCAGAGACCATAAAGATTTGCCCAAATCAGCATCAATAAATAAATTAGATGGTCTAAACTCATCTCATTTAGTTAATCTAAACTGCAGCCCACGTCGAAAAGTCGAACAACTCCATTCAATAGAAAGGCGATTAAATCATGTAAGTTATATGTATTCATGTGACAGCTGTTTACATTGCGGTGCTGCACTGCGGCTGGCCCTTGGGTTATTACAGTCTTCTTTCAAACTAAACCCTAAAGACAAAGTGCACTTTTGGACGAGTTAAAACCAATTCATCTATTTATCTATTTTTAATATTTGTCCGGTTGTAACAATTTGAAAACAGGAGTAATAACCTTTCTTGTTGCTGCGGACCATAGAAATAATGACGGCCTCTTTCTCCCGACCCTGAAATCCATCCACCGATTTCACCTCCAAACCAGGAAGGTAACTTGAAAGACGAGTACGAAGGAAGTCTATCTGTGAGAGGAAACATTTTAAAAATTTCGTAAGGGGTGATTTGAAAACGGGGAAAATATATCGAATACAGCTTCAATAATGATTTTTGTCCTTAAGTATGCGTTATAAAAAGCTTCATCCGTAACTTCTAGTAAAAGTTTTAATTGTAAACGTTAAGAAAAGAAAATGATTCAGTGAAAAATCTTAAACAATAAAAATATCTTTAAATCAAAATCACTTTTATTATAATCTTTATATATTCTAAATTTCTCATTTCTTGTTTGCATCTCTCTATGTCAGGGTTTGGTTATAAATAAATTTCCTTAACCTGCTTCTCTGCTATGCATCTGTGAAAGAAGTTACCCTCTTCCCTTAGCTTACATCATCACATCCATCTTTCTTTCTCATCCATTCTCTTTTGTACCACAGTGTAGGGACCAGTTTTATAGAACATAAACCTGGAACCGCTTTGGATCAAGAATCTAAGACAAGCAGGTGATCGAACCACTGTGATCTTACAAAACTACAAAAATTAAATAAATGCAACATGGTTTAAAGATGACAAGATTAAAAATTTCCTCCAATATTGTTATGGCCTGTTTCCAATTGATAACTTTTTTTCACTGATATTTTCCATTGACCCACTCATGGTTTTAACCAAATGAGGCAGGTGAGTAACTTAAGATTATCCCAGATAAATCATTTAGTCTGACATTTATCAAATTTGGACATACTAACCTTTTAACATATCAAATGAATTAGCCTACACCAGCAGATCACAAACAGGGAAACAGTATCATCCAATGAAAATATGATAACAATTCACACACGTTAAATTTCTGAAGTGCTTGGGTAGTTTTGCATTTACATTTTCCATTTCAGTCAAAACATTTCTTAACAATAATTTACAGTGACACAAACCTGCAAATTGTACGGGGAAATGACAGCAATGTCTTGGGTTTTGACACCAGATTTGACAAGTTCTTTCACATGAGCAGCCACTATGTCAGCTTCTCCTGCAGGGTTTTAACGAGAATGGATCAACGCTTTAATCTTTCAATAAGTAAAATGCAATAATCCCAATGTCTATTCAATTTCCCGCTAACTCTTCTTTACAAATATGTGGGGGCCCCAATGAATGTATAAAGCTGAGCTGCAACATTATATAATAAAATAATAATAATAGATAAGCAAAAAAAAGTTTTTAAAATTAATGAAAATAAAAAAAATTTCAATGTAAACATTTTTAATTAAGCAAAATGTTACAAAATTTAAAAATTAAAAATTATTTCTTATGAATACATTTACAAATTATTATTATTACGCCACACAATCATATTTTAACTCCTCACATTCCCCCATCAAACCACACCAACAAAATCATCCACAAAGCAGAAGCCTTGACATACCTTCATTGCCCTTGGAGATTTCCTCAGCCAAATCAGATTCGTACAACTCACAACCTGAAGTGTCAATCAACAAGAGAGATGTTTCCGTAGTCTCTGACTCTGTCACATCGCCTAAATCTCTGAGTTGAATATAAGATAATAACGGAATCAGTCAATTATACAACAATAATAATAGTGGAATAATGAAAATTGGTATAACATCCAAGTTTGAAGACAACAAACTTTTTGTTGCAATTTCAGTGAGTGAGACCCATATTTTGCACATATGTTCAGCTTTGAAGAATCAAGTCCTTAAGAGCCTAAAGCCCCAGAGTCTGTGCTTATCTCGGGTTCATGTAGCGCAAAGCAGTAATAATATGTCACCCTTGTGGATAGGATGCAGGTGATTGCAGATTACTTCCCCAGCTGTAAGCTCCTACCCATGTGAAGTGAGGCAATGGGAGTAACGTTTCTTGCCCAAGAAAACTGAAAACTCCCTTTTGTTTTGTTGCCCAAAATTTTTAAAATCATATTTCATCCCAAATTTTTCTTATGCAAAGTCGTCAATCTTTCATTCAATTTAATCTCTTCTCACAATTTTTACTTGCAGAAATATCACCTTTCTTATTCACACAATTATTGCTGTGCCTTAAAATTATCAAAAATCATAGGACAAAGTTATCAAGTTGCTTGTTTTGTTTGGTTTCATATTTTGAAGCTGTACTTATTCACTTTGTTTTATATTTCCCAAGATACAAATTTATCAGGTCTTACTGCAACAGATGTTCTGCAACGGAGGCGTGAGCTGTCAGCCGGCCCTCGTACAGCTGGTCAGAGGCCCACGTCATGATGTCGGCGTGCATGCGGTACTGAGTGGTGAGCATCCTGACAACGTCACTTCCTTCCTCTTTGGCAAACGTATTTAGAATCCTTTCCATCAGCGAGAGGTCCAGTCCATTCTTTGCAGCCCTACAGACAAAAAAATTATTTTTGGAACAAATAAAAATTGATTCTCACATCAGATATTGCAATATAGCTATCATCTATATATTTCCGCCTTTATATGTCTAGGTGCAAGAACAAAGAAATTTTGACAAGTGTAGAAGAGAAGAAGGAACACCTTAGGTGCCATTTCTTCAGCTTTAATAACAGAAGGGGAAGTGCATCAAAATTATTAAAAAATTGTCAATCACCTAATGAATGGTATTCATATAGCACTTATCATCACCTTGTTTTTAGTGCTTTACACCGTAGCTTATTTGCCCCTGGTAAGCAATCAAATATTCAACACATAATACACCACCAAGGCCTGATAGGCGCTAATACAATTTTTGGACACGGACAACACTGCATACAACCAAGGGGCCTACGAATTTAACATCAGCCTCCGTTGAGATGAGGTAAGCAGGGCTAAGTGTCTTACCCAAAGACACTAAACGCCAGCTAGCTAATACATTTGATTATGTATAAATATTGTCGTGACTGTTTTGGGTCACAGGCAGTTACCCATTCATTCACCATAAACATTGCTTGACCAACCGCCGAGCTGTGTTCACTAGTAGGCCAAAGACAGCCCATAGTATTAAATCTCTCATGATACTTACTCTTTGGACATGATAGTGGGAGGCAACTGGAGGTGATCCCCAGCAAGAATACATTTGGGTGACCTCAGTATGCCGATCCAGCAGGCTGCTTCCAGGGACTATGGACGTGGCGAAAGGATAACATTCAAAGGATGAACATTCAAAATCTTTATTATTTAAAAAAATGAATGGAAATATTTAAAAGCTGGAAAGGAAGAAGAGTGAAAGTAAGTAAGTCAGGTTGCGACTGTTATTTATGTATATCGTTGTGATGTTGATTTTATAATACTTACATGTCATTATTTATGATTCTGTATAGCAACAATGTCCAAACCAATTTTCCAAAATTGGATAAATAAAGTTCATCTTAAAATCAAGTCTTATCTTAGCTTTCAAGACAAACAGCAAGGACAAACAGAGACAATTTGATTTTCTAACAATAATGATCATGAAAATGGAAATATTTCACAGAGCGATATGAAACTGTGCAGTGTCTCCATTCAACAGCGCAACCACGAATTATTATTGATTTAAATGTCAAGGAAGTGATGCGGTTATCCATCTGGATATGATTTTAACCAAAAAAAATGTTTTACTGTTACTGAAAATGACTGACTTTAATCAATGCGGAGAATAAGATAGAAAGGATCAATTTCATTCATCTACACTATCCCCTCAAACCCCAATTACCAAGTCATATATTATATCTGTCTCAAAGCTAACATCTCCCTGACAAAAAAAAAAGATTCATCAAACATATTTATCAAACTCAAATAGTATTATATAGAACCCTTCATGTTGATATTTGTAATTGTGAAACGCATAGAGTAGTTTGTATGAATATTTACATAAAGGAGTTGTTAGAGAAAGCTACCAATTTGTGTTATATATAATATATGAAACTGTGCAGTAATTTAAGCCATGTGAAAGCTGTACAGAAAAGATTACAATACTCACCTAACGAAACTATCACACACCACTTTTATCTGAATGTTAAAAACATAAAGATCCTCCCCACACATACCACCAGATCCAGACATCTACAACACCCTTCATCCCAACCAAGAACAACTACAACAGGCATGCAGATACTTCACCATGGCATCAGATCAAAGGGGAGAAATTATAGCTTAAGCGGTCGCTGGATGGGAAAAGTAAAGTTGTTTATCAAGTCCCCTTTATACTGCAATGAGCATTGTAGGGGCCAGCCATATGTCAAGTTCTGAAGGGGGCAAATGACAAAATGGAAGTAAATCCAAATGTCAATGAGGACTTTCACCAATTATCACCTAACACATGGCTAGAAAAACTCTGCATCAGAAAAAGTAAAGCATAGAATTACCCACCTGAGAACATTCATCAATCACAAGAAGATCAAAGTGGTCTTCCTTCAAATGCTTCAGAGGTCCATCACTTGAAGCACTGGTCAGTGTCACTAGAACAACATCGGCTCTGGTCAGTACTTCAGCTGTAGCAGCCTTTTCCCTCTGGTACAGTTCTTTCTGTAACGACTTCATTTCCTCCCTCAGCCCCGCCTTCTCGCCACCAGATTTGGCTTTTTTCATCTTTTTCTGTCATAATATGAAAGAATGATCAATTTAAGGATTCCACTATACTAGCTGTATTATAATACAAATCAATATTTGATCAAATTGACAACGATTGAATTAAGAATTATTGAGTAAAAGATAA
The DNA here is from genome assembly GCA_031763155.1 of Dirona albolineata. Classification (NCBI taxonomy): domain Eukaryota; kingdom Metazoa; phylum Mollusca; class Gastropoda; order Nudibranchia; family Dironidae; genus Dirona; species Dirona albolineata. The sequence continues at coordinate 10,810 of JARFNW010164748.1, forward strand.
AATTGAGATCAGATCTTTTCATTGATACCCTTCGAAGACCTAAACCATTTTTAATTTCTGTCAGTTTCTTAAAATACCTGAAGAGGTAATTGTATAGTGTCAAATGTAAAATAACTAGCAAAAAGTATGATTCAGATCTCCCCTTCATCAGGTAAGAAACACAGAAAATACAAAACACAAAAAGGTTTGTTTTGCTCTGTTTGTTATAAGCCACTTCCACATTCTCCTCATGTCTAAGCTATTCCATTATCTTTCTTTTTTTTCATTCCTTTTAATAAGATATTTAGCTTCCGGCAGCCCTCATTTCTATATGAGACAGTAATCAAACCCAAACCCACCATACTCTAACCCTAACCCTACCAGTATTTTCTCCATGTCAGTCCTGACGTCCCTAGCAAGCCCTTTCTCCTCGCTCCCAGACACGATAGCATCCAGAGAATATTTCTGAAGGTGTTCCAACAGTCGAGCAGGGTGACCGATTCGGACAATCTTCTGTTTATAGCTGGCCAACTTCTCCACCATATTGTCAACAGCGATATTGGACGGAGCAGCAGCTAAAACCTTTCAAGTGAAAAAAAAGTTGCTGAGTTTTTATCGTATAACAAATTGAAGGCTATAAAGACTCATATTAAACAATAATGTAAGATAAAAGTAAACACACAATTGACTCATGAGCTATCAAAACAGATTTGTTATGAGAAATCAAAATTGTATTTATATATATAAAAATATATGCAAAGAACAGGGTACTTTTTAAACATGTAACTCAAATACAGAAAAAAATTGTCAGTCCTAGACTAAAAGGCATGTGATTGCTCAAGTTCTTGTTAGCTGCAGCTATTATCTGAAAATTCATTTTTTGTCTGAACTATCTACGATGGAACCAACTGGAAGACAATAATATAGTCACCGCTTCATCCGTTGAGTAGTTCAAGTAACGAGTCCAGAAAATGTAAAATCATCCAATACATACACACATTCACCAAATACATTCATCCATCAGTCAATTATATGCCAGAATTGGATTGATTGGTGTAATGATACAAATACTGACAAATCATCATCCAGATTTCAATTACAAACCCCAATGACCAATTATAAAACATAGCTTAGATTCAATCATACCATTATCAGTTTCAAATTGGTTTCCCCTTTAACCCCTCATTATCCTCCTCTTTCATCGCCCTTACCTTCAAGCCTTGTTTGACCGCCTGTATGATAAGTTCTACGACAGTCGTGGTTTTCCCCGTGCCAGGTGGTCCGTGGATGATGGCCAGCTCTTTCTGCGACAGGCCAAACTTGACAGCCTCTTTCTGAGATTCGTCCAAAGACTGGTTCACAAACTCCAGAGCTGAAGAATTTTTGTGCATAGAAAGTACTGTCAATGCTTCGAACTTTATAATCACAGCCTTATCGTCAAAATATAATAAATAGCATAAATGCTTATTATTGCAAATGTGCCATTTTAAAGCTGTAAGAGCACAGTGATGATCATGGATAAGAGCTATATAAACATAAATGCCATTTATCATTCCTTTAAAGCATGGAAGTTGACATTATCCACACAAAATTCCAACGTGATGTGCTCCTGCAAACTATCAAAATAAGATATCATTGGTTAAAGCATTGAACTAGAAATATAATTAAATTCATATCATATATGTATGTACATTTACTTACTGTACCATAAAAGTTACATGCACTCATACACAACCACTACTCAATAAACAACAATCTAAATTTCTTACGTAAGGTTCGATTCGGGCTGGATATCTTTTTTGATCCAAAGAGAATCTCAATAAGTCCTTCAGACGGTCCTCCTCTGTATTTGTCTAAATCTATCAATGTTCTGTAACAGAAAACAGTTCATCATAGTTATTTTCTACCAAATTTGGCATTACAAAACAATCATATTTTTGTGACACTAAATAGTAAGTTATTGAAATCAAAATTTTAATGACATTTTCTTCCTTGTCCCAGTCCAAAGATTCATACCACCCTATTTTAAAAAGACAAACAAGAATCAAGGATAACATATTTTCAGAGGCATAACTCAGTTGGTAGCGAGTCGGTCTGCTGTTGTCAGCAAGGTGATGTTGCCTTGGCAGGCCTGGGCTCCCCCCCCCCCCACTTCTTGCACATTGTCTCGCACAGGCACTGTAATATTTTCATACTATTATTCTGTTTACCATGAGCGCCTGCTCTATAGTAATTTATTTTGCACACACTTGTACTAGCCATTTTCTGCAGGAATAGTACAAATCTAGTGTACGGTCATAAGTGCTCATTAATTTTCATTCCCCTCACTTCTTCAATCTCCGATAGGTTACATCATTAGCCAGCTTGACCAGTTTGAATAAAGCACCGTCATCCAAAGCAAATATGTCCTGTGATTCATCGAATGCGATGCTGACTTGAAACGAGCTGATCTGTGACACAATGCCTGTCACTGTCGGTTTCTCCGTCATGTCAGATGAAGTAGGACTGACACCCACAATATCTCCTGAAGAACAATTTTTTAAATGGATAAACATTTAGTTGTATTGTTATTATCATTTTACTTCCTCGAATAGCATTTAAACATGTAGCATTCACAATTTATGTAGAGTGTAGTCACTTTAAGCCAATAATAAGCAATACTATTATACTATAAACAATTACACCACCCCCACCTCCCCAAATAATACTAATAATAATCATCCACCCTGTTTGTCATCATTCTTGCACACAGGTACTAATACTACTTGTCAAATTAACATTTTTTGACTTCACATTTTCATGTGCATCAATATAGTTACAAACAACTACTTTAAAATCCAAAGATTACAACATTTACCCCAAAAAATGCAACAACATAAAAAAAATTCAAACCTGGTGAAAAATTATTTGAAGGCAATTCTATTCGGGCCTCCTTTCCTCTGTGGCGAGTGTCGGGTTCAAACACGGCAACCAGCCGTCCATACATGCCATGTTTTCTTGATTTGATTTCCAACTTGAGTAGACACACACCCTTTCTCTGAAGCTCTTTGGCAGATAAACGTTCATTGAGGAACCTTGACAAGATTCGTTAAAAAAACCAGTGTGAGTACACTTTCATAGTAATTAGTTAATGATGTTTATTACAACTCTCCCCCTTTTTTTTAAGAAAGAAAAAGCCATCAACACATTAAATATTAGAACACGATTTTATCCTAAAGAGAAAATTAGCGTATTTATTCCTGATCATTCATCTACCGAAGACAATACAACCATTTTCACGAAGAAGGCCATATGTTATCCTCATTGACAATAGGAGTCAGGATACTGCTAATTTTGGTGAAAAAGGTTGAATAGACAAGTCAAGTGGCTTTCTGATGTTGTAACAAACACATCAAATTAAATGAAAATAAGTGATATTCATCAAATCAATGACGATCAATCCCATTTTTTTGTAGCTCATCATAATTTAAAGCCAAGCCCCATACCCAGCCTTGAAGAGTGCAAAAGGCATGCAAACCAAGACTCCCCTAACGAAAAGATTTAAATGATCATCAAATGTCATACAATCGACCACAGAACTGTACACTCTTTTACTGGCCAAGAGCAACACATTTTTTTCAGCAGAGCTAAGCCAGGGTCACATTCCAAAGACGTTAAACACCTTGAAAGAAAATCAACCTCAACGATACACCTCAAGCAATAAAATTATTATGATAGCCCCTGATAAAAGCATCACCACCATATATCTTCTTGATGATTCAAAGTAAGTATCAATATGAATCAATAAAACATCTACTAGGTCAGAGTGTTCATAAACTTACTGTGTCTCCTCTATTTCGGCCTCTCTTTCCGTGTCAAGAAGCAACAACGTCTTTTGAGCAAATTCGTGTACATCCATTATTTAGGCTAGAGTTGTTCAGTTTTCTAAAGAGAAAAAAACAAAATCCCTCTTCAAACAGCTTTTGTCTTGGCTCTAGTGTTGACGCCACATCTAATTTATTTGGAGGAAAAAAACAAACAGATTAGATGTAAAGCATGAAATGGCGAGCTAATAAAAAAGCGAATAACCTAATTCAAAGGAAAATGAAGATAAAGAAGGCATCTATAAATTGTATTACCATATACCATCATAAGGGTTTAAGTAGGCCTAAATGGACATTGTCACCCAATCACTTTAGTCATAAACATTATAAAATTTCAATCAAAGAATTTAACTCCCGGTAAATCCCATTGTTAAAACTATTAATTGAACAAGCAGTTCTAGTTTCAGTTTTCAGGCTGTTCAACATATTGAATGGCATCAATTCATCTTTGTGTTCTCATTGAATGCAATGAGTGTGTGAAAATAGAATTCAATTCATTATTAAGATTTATCATGTGTGTATCGTATCTGTGTAGACAGAAATTTGGAGAATTGAATTAAGATGACATTGACATGTCTTTCTTTTCACTGAGATCATTTATTGATTTCCATCTCTCTTAACCCTATACTGTAACTTGTAATTTGATTTCAAGTGATAATCATCATTAATGTCAATTGGCACCGAGTGACTCAGTGCCAATTGATGAAAACAGGGGTAAACGTCAATTGACACTGAGCGGTCGGTCACACGACAAGTAATCGTCAATTGGAACCGCGCGGAATCGAAGTTACTGTATCCAATAAGAACTGGGCATGATTGGAACTCTCCATTGTTTAAACACTATATGAATTGTAATTATGCCACCAATTGCAACTGATTCTGTGGTGAAGTGGTTAACACGTCTGCTTTACACGAAAAGGTCGCGAGTTCTAACCTCGCAACCGCCCTTTTTTTTCTTTCTTTTAAAAAAAAAAATTAACACACTCTGTTGAACTCATCGGAGTATTCTTCCATTTTGGTCATTTTATTTTTATTTATTTGTAAAAATACACACGAAGAAGGTCGCGAGTTCTAGTTCTAACCTCGCAACCACCTTTTTTTTTCTTCATTTTTTACAAATTATATTTTAACCTTGACCGCCACTCGTGGATCAAAATGACCCAGTCGTGTGTTTATTTAATTACTGAGTCTCTAAATAAATAAATATCATCTTGAAACTCCATGATATAGGCTATATATGCTTCCTTTGTTCACTTTATTAAATGTGTGTGATGTGTTTTCTTAATTTGAGGGTTTTATGAGCTTTTTTTGTAACCCTATAGTATGGACCGCTCGGTGTCAATTGTGGCCGAATGCCTCGATACCGCTCAGTATCAATGTGACCGAGCACCTCGATACCGCTCGGTGCCAATTGACGTTTTACCCGTTTTCGTTAATTGGCACTGAGTCACTCGGTTGCCAATTGACGTTACCTATTTAATATTATAATATATAATATAAACCTAACTTTATAAACTAATCTTTAAATTCAAAATCTAAAATGAAATACTCTGTCATTTGAATGCTCTCAGGGAGTTGTTTGATTATTGTTTATTTGCACAAGCATTTCTATCTTGGGCTGTCACTTGGACTTGGACTTATGGCCTTGGCAATGGGGACGTGACCAAATGCAGTTGAGTAAGAGTAAATATCATTATTTAATAAAGTAACACACACCGCACCGGCACCACACTTCTCATCAACTTCAACTTCACAGAAACAAAACAAGCAATCCAAATGCGCAACGCAACGCCCACTCACTTCAAAAGGACAACTTTTGTTTTTGGAGAATATATTTGCATATCTACTTTTAGAATTTGCTCTCCATTCAATCAGTGCAGGGGATGTGTAAGGTCATTAGTGATTAGCCCCTCTAGCCTCTAATTAATAACCCTGGTCACTCGGGTCACTCGGGTCACCGTGGAAAGTTTGTTATGATATTACCGGAAGTAGGTATCCGTTGGTTATCAGTGAAAATAGTAGTTAGCAGCTATTGACACACTACAGTTCCCATCAGAAAGAAGAATGCCAAAATATAATGGTACAGCTTCAAATGTTAAAACATAATATTATGGTTCAAGGAATGTTTCGTCGAGTTTTTCATCTATCGAATATACATATCTATGTTATATAAATATGATGTCATATATATACATACACACACACATTATCATATGCGTGTGTGTATTTGAATATTTATCTATTTATTTACTCATTCAATCCATACATTTATTCATATTATTGAAGGATTTACATATCTGAATATTTATTTGTTTTTATCCATCTATTCATTTATTTAGATTGTGTCGACTTTATCACAAACACCACTCCTGGACCTACATCTACCGACTCTAACTCAAAATATTTGTTTCCAATAGGTGTTTTGACAGTGTTGCCTATTTCATGTGTGCTCGTAGTTACAGTAATAGTCAAATACCTTGGAGTTGTCAATCAAAAAATGTAAGCTAATTGACCAATTGCAAATAATGTAGATCGGTAGATATATTAGCTTCTGAGCACACATCATTTTATAAATCCCTATCATCAGCATTGTTTGATTCCTGATTCTAGACGGGCAAAATCAATTTGGCGGGATGTGTGCATTTAATCGCACCGAAGTAATAGATGAAATGCATGGGTGAAATGGATAGAAACTCAACCCAACAATAGAGAGAGGGTGAGAGTGTCGGGAGGCGGGGGTGGGGGTGGGGACAATTTAACAGGTTTATCAATATCAAACGTGCTCCCCTACTTTTGAGATCAGCACTCATTGACCTGCTCCACTACCCAACAGGACAGACTAAACCTGTGCTGTGGATATGGCAATATCATTTTCTTAATTTGTCACATAATTATAATCACCACTCCAAATTCCAATCTCTCTTATCGTTTGTTTTTTGTTTTGTTTTTTATTTGGGAGTTTGTTTTTGTTTTTTGGTGTTGTTTTTTATTGTTGGTTTTTGTGTGTGTGTTTTTTTGTTGTTGTTGTTTTTGGGGTTATTTTTTATAGTTTAAGGGGGGGGGGGTGTTTTGTTTTTGTTTTTGCTTTGTTTTTTGGGGGGTTTTTTGTTGGTTTTTTGT
>JARFNW010164859.1:0-17770 GCA_031763155.1 Dirona albolineata
TATATATACACACATATATTTACTGTACTAAATACATAATATATGTGATATCTACTTTGTACCTAACATATTAATATGCATATTGTATTTCTATGTTTTAAATATTTTTCAATCATTACAGTATGTCCACGTTTGTAAGACATATTTCCGAAAGGATGAATAAAGTTTATATTATTATTATTATTATTATTATTATTTGTTGTTATATTTTGTTTTTTTGTTGTTTTTTTTCTTTTTGTTTGTTTGTTCTTTTGTGGGTACGCTCATCCTTTTTCCCTAGGACGGACCGTCAATTTACATAATTCCCCAGTCTTGGGAGGGATATTGTGCTGCGGGCAGCAGAAGCACCATATCCATGGCCTTCACGATGTCCTCATCTGTGTATTTACTCCTGTAAATACCTTTAGATGTTTTTGGCATGGCGTAGAAAAAAAAATTTAAAATGTAGCGTATAAACAATTTCAAATTTAAAAATCAAATCAAACAAGTTGTAAAAAGTAGGCGGCCAATTTCCCCGAGAGGTGGTGTGGGAAAAAATTCAATACCATTAAAAGGAAACGTTTCTAATAATAATTGAACACGAAATGTAAAGGTAATAAGATAATCTGGAGATTAAAACAATCGGGGTCTGATATGCAATATTGATGTATGACAACAAACGACGGGCAAAATTTGGTAGATGATGGCGAACGTGAACACTGTGTGATTGTCAGTTGTCAAAATGTCCCGTATCTTCTTTTGTCTACCATCTGATTGGTTAAAGCATACGAAAATGAAATCTTGTGACGTCAGTTCACACTAGAATGGTCTAATCAGGCTGTTCCAATACAAGGGGTTTTTTTTAGGCGGCCAATTTCCCCGACAACCAAAATGTTGCCAATTTCACCGACTCTACTCTATTCAGAAAAGCAGATAAAAAAACTCAAAATATGAATTATCTGAATAGAGATTAACCATCTAAAAAATACTTTTTTACAGTTGACCAAAATATGGATGTCATTGTTTTAATAATAATCTTTTTTCTTCATTAGTAACCTCAACGATTGTATTTTCACAAACGCATAAAAAGATAATGGTACCTTTATCTTTTTAAGCATTCCTTTACTTTTATTCTGATTTTTAGCTTTTACTTCTGGCAGCCCTCATTCCTTCCTTTATTTTCATAAAAATGAACTTCATTCATTCATTGTTAGTCATATATATCAAAAACTTATTTAAAATCGACATTATTATCAAGTGTTTGGAAGATTTTCTTTGAAAATGGTCATTATCTGTTCAGTCTCCTTAATGTTTTGTTTGGGTTTTTTTAAGAATTTAAATTAAAGACCTCTTCAAATGCATGACCTTTTACTTTTACTTTGGTCTTCTTGGTCCAACCTGATACACCACACATGATCATGTCACATATTCATATGACGAGCAGCTATTATGGGTTGACATTTTTAAACATTCATTCACTGAATAAATAAAAACTTGGTGTCTGACTTCCCAAGCGGTCATCTTGACATCTATTTGTCAAGCTATAAAAATATTTCTCACAACAAATAATGAGAATAATAATAATTAAAAAAATAATATGATGACGAAGTCGAAGAAAGTGAAAGTGAAAGGCCTTTCAAAATAAGACAGACTTTCTCCCAATAAAACAAATATAGCCAAAACTCAGCTACGATTGGAAATCATTGAATAATAATTAAGTCACAAAATAATTGCCGCAATTGCAATCAAGAAGTGAGAGCATTAATTAATTAGATTTTACTTTCCATTATTCCACTCAGGTGCTTCCATCGTCGTTGACGTCAACAATCGATATGTAATAATAATAAGAGTGCTTTCCCTTTATTCGGGTTGGTGGTTCCAAGGGTGGTTTGGGTCTCAAAAAATGTTAATCCCTACCGGGCCCTACGGTAAAAAAAAGAAAAAAGAAGAAAGATTACCTGCTGCCACAGGACAAAGATAACATTAAGAAAATAATAATTACGAATTGCGTAATCCAAGTACCAACGGTACTAGTGGTGATGGTAGTAGTCGTAGTAGCAATAGTAGTAGCAGTAGCAATAGTAGTATCAGTAGCAGCATCACCAACAGCAGCAGTAGTAGTAGTAGCAGCAGCAGCAGCAGCAGTAGTAGCAGTAGTAGTAGCAGTAGTAGTAGTAGTAGTAGTAGTAGTAGTAGTAGTAGTAGTAGTAGTAGTAGTAGTAGTAGTAGTAGTAGTAGTTGGATTAAACTAATAATTATGAGTTCAATCGAGGCCTTCAACAGCATATTTTTTTAAGCTGGCCTTAATTCAATGCATTAAACAATGTGCCCTTTGTCATTTTAGACAAAAGAATGATAACTTTTTGTCTCAATTGTTTTTATCCATGTAAAGTCTCCAGCTCAGTGTACAGTCATGCACAGTGACTTATTCCTTTTGATTTTTGATGTAGCTTACTTGATATTTACATGTCTTCACTGCATTCTAAATCAAATGTCATAAACATGATTGTGATTAGGAACTTTCCAAGAGTGTCGAGAATTCAAAAGTGTCTGATTCAGCTTGATGCCCAGCTCTAAAATGTGCACAAACATGCATGTAAATCCACATCATTTCCATAGAAAAAGGCATTGTAGAATAGACTGTCATAATGAATAGCAAGATATCAAACGGCCACACAAAGAGTGAACATAGTATGCCACCACGCTAACCATGACAACTATTCATTTGATATATTTAATTTATTTATCCATTCATTTTTCTAAATATTTATCATTGGCACTGGCACCTTGGCTGCAACATCTTCTGGTAACTGGTATGGAAACAAATGAGAGTTTGTTGTAAAGTGTAGCCAAGTAAAGAGTGAATCTCTAATACTGATACCACTGTACTCATTGGTATTTGTATAAGAAAAGAAAGAAAATCTGGGAACGAAATTCAACACAACTACAAGGCAAGATGTCTACTCTGCATATTGACAAAGTGATCCAGACTCGCTTTCTGTGATGATTCCCCTGTTACCTTGAGGAAAGCTATTAATAATCTCTAATTTACAGCACCGACCTAATAATACTAAGAATTCCTCAAGCATTGATGAACCATTTTCGTGTTGCTAGAATATGACATTAAGAAATTTGTGCTAACTGCAATATATGAGTAAGGATTGTCTATGACTAGAGTCACTGATGCATCATAATTAGGTAACTGTTACAGGAGAGGAAATCTGAGACAAGAGGTGTCAATTGTCAAAAAGTGGTTAGGCTCCTCACTGGACTTGAGACAGAAGTCTTGAGTTCGAATCCTGGCATTGGCATCACTAAGCTCAATGATGAGTCCTTGGGGAAACGCTCTTCCGACATTTTCCTCAGTCAGATGCAACAGGCTGCTCTACTACATGCTCCCAAGGTAAGTTGAATGGGAGTTTGAATGACCTTCCAGGCGACAAATGATGTAGCCTGTGAGCCTGTATTTTTACTTGTACAAGAGCAGACGATAAACCCATCTTTATCGTTATAAAAACCAGTCTCATTCACCAACTTAAAGCTCTAAAACTTCAATTGAATCCTGATATAACAAGATTGCCCGGACCAAATTTCTCTTTCCGTTACCAATAATTCATATATATATTTTTCCTTTCAACCCAGGAATATTTTACTGTATATGCAAGGGGGAGTGGAGCATTCGTGATATAAGTAGTTACAACTGCATTGATAAGCTATATTGTCCTCATGGCTGTGGACCTTATCATTTGCCCAGGGGACACGTTTTTTTGGTATTGTGCATACAGCAGTGTTGCAGTTGTTTTTGCACTGCAGTTATCTTATCCCTTTACTCTCTCCCTCCAAAGTGTACAAATGGGCACCAACTCACAACTGGTGAAGTTATCTACCTTAACTCAGTTTCCAGAGCAGTGGGTGACGACAATCAGCCCCTTTGTCCTCTTCATGTCAACGACAACAGGATAAATACATGTTCTGAGGACCTCGCCTCAAGGCTCAGAAGGACATACATATATACTAAGAATATCTATTGTAATTTCAAACATGTACAATGTACAAAAGAAATAAAGAAATTTTAAAAATTTAGACTTTTTATTTCACGTTTATGTTAATAGAGAAGAGTCGATACAATATTTGCTTTCAAGTAAAGCTCTCCAATCACACATGAAATATACATATTTCATATCAATAAAGATTCATGATGAAGAATGAGGTATGTCTTACTCATCATGATATCTATTTTATATTGAAGTTATAAATTAATCTGTAGTATGGTACAATTAGTAGTAATAAGATGTGAAAGGCATTAATATATTCATATATTCTGTCTTGGGAGAAACTTGGGATGAAAAAGTATCTGCCCCTATGTTTTTGTTTTATCCTATAATGTCTATGGCATGAACACAGTATTATGATGTATTGTTATATTATCTGGTCATATCCTGGAGCATAATCAGACGAGGACTCCATAAATTGATTTCAAAACCACTCAATTTCAACACATTCTCTCCCAATCTAATTGAAATTATTGTGAGAGGCCATTGAGAATTATGGTCAACATTCAATATTATTAAAGAATCAATTCAAGAAAGTCTCCTCTCCTTATTCTGGATATTACAGGTATTTGGTCACAAATAGAGTCGATTGAGCTATAAGTCAAGCTGGCAACTTGGGAAGTGGAAAGGAGGGACACTCGGGTCAGCCCATCAGGGACATGTGTGATAAATTCAAATAATGACATAGAATCTTATAGTCTCAGTCAGTGTGAAATGTCTTTCTTATTTATGAATAAAACATGTTTATTGCAAACTATCTGCAAAATCTCAGCATTTTCGTTATCAGTAACCGTTTACACAAATTCAGTAATCTGGGTACCCTTGTCATCAATAGACACAAACATAATATGCTAAATCACACATGCATACAAAACACATACTCTACAATGCTGTAGTAAATGAGTCACCGCAAAAAATTAAAGAGAAAATGAAAAATGAATATGAAAATGTCAAAAACGGAAATGAGAAAGGCAGTGAATGGCAAAATAAAGGGGAAAAGATCGTTTTTTAAATTGAACACTATGTTTTACATGACAATGAACAAAAGAACCACAGCCAGACAGACAACACAATTACAATTTAATAACTGGCAGTTTTGAAACATCCAATCAGCCCCATTCATTTTCATACTCAGGCACACAAGTCATGATCTGTCATCCTACGTACAATTTCAATCAGAATCTTAAGACATTTGGCTTGAAAATAGGCTTGTTTGATTTCATTAGCTTCAGTTAAATCAGTCAAAAACACAGTCATACTTTGATTCTGTTTAGCTAGTATTGGGATATATATTAACAAGGGAATTACCGGGTACATACTGAAAGCATTCAATGTCCAATAGAGGACCTGCAACTAGACCTGCAGAAAAGACTGAGGTCAGGACACAAATGAACACCATTTCAAAAATGCAATAGAAAATTAGAAAATAAAGCGACCATCTATGAGAATCACTTGAGCTCCGATGTTAAATATGCAATTTTAAGTCCATTTTAATTCAAATTAAATTTAATACTTCTATTGCTGCCAGTCATGATAAAAATTTCAAATGAAAAATAATTCATACTGCCGTAACTATTTACAATTAAATATATATTACACATATTTTATATATATATTATATAAATATATATAAAGCATTTAAAAAATCAAATCATTTTGAATAAAACAAAGAAACAAAAATGACTCCCTTTCCCCATATTAAATGAGGGAAGAAAAAAACCACACACCACAAAACAAAAAACTGTGCCCAAAACATGTATTTCAAATGTCTTGAAAAGTGACAAAATGCCCAGCTAGGCAGCTGGAGGTATCCATAAGATTATGGCTGTGATCTTCAAGGGAAGGGAATGCATAATATTCATTAATCAATCAATCAAAATAGTATAATTTGCTGCCTTTGATGGTTCAAGTTGTCATCAGCATAATCATTACCTCAGTTGTCTTTTCAATCAGATCAATTGCAATAAAAACAGTATATTGCAACTGTCTTATTTCCCCTTTCATAGAGTCGCAACATCGTTGCAAAGCCTGAGAAAAAGTTTGTCGGGAGTTTAAACACAACAGCGTCAACAACCAAGCTGCCCTTGTACCATGTCAATTAAATTACATAAAAATAATTGAAGAATTATGTCTTTGGAGATGTGTTCTTTCAATGTCTTAACGAAGAGACACTTGGGTGTTGTCGAGTCATTTCAGCCACTTTCTTCTCCAATTCCTAGAAAAGGGATGAAAATAATATAAATCATAAAAAGGATGAACAAAATAATAAAACAGCAAAAGAAATTAAGACTTATCTTTATTGGGATTCAACCGTTGTGGTTAAGGACACACACACAATACTGTGTAAAGAGCTAAGGAACCTCTGCATTCTTTTCTTAGCAGCATTACAAAAGCGTCCCATTTTAAAGATTCTAATAAATTGAAATCTTTGTTTTTCACCTTTAATTTATCAATTCTCCTTAATGCCTTGAGGCATCAAATGGAATGAAATATGATATCTAAAATACCCATGGGAGATATCTAAAAAACAATCACACGTGTAAATTCAAAACGTCAAAAGCTACATCGACATCAGTCTTTATATTCAGAAAATTTATTGGAATACAAATCAACAGACGACAGAAATTTGTTTGGCGACAGAGTTCACACTCTGGGCAGAAAGAGTAAAACTAATAAACAAAGTGGGATAAACTTTTACATCTAAAATCAAATATTTCTATTACTTTGCCATTAACAGGTTGACCAAAAAGAGCAAAAGGATGTAAAAATGAACTCACAGTGACCATGTCAGATCTGTCATAACAATGTTTGTGCCTAAAGATGATCTGACTTAGTTGACTATAAATCTTCTCAAGACGTTCCACAGTAAAGCCCTCAGCAGCAAGCACCAGTCGGTCAAGAAGCTTAGACAATTTTTCAGTGGGAACAACAAGTTTACTTGGGGTCTCACTTAGAACTGTTGAATCATGCTTATTGTTTTGATTGATATCTGAGAAGAAAACAGAAAAATAAAAATATTTTGGTCACAATGCAACCAATGTCCTTGACAAAATCTAAAAAGATATTCTTATACACCAGGATGAGCGATTCAATTATTCTAAATTTTCCTCCATACTTAAGAATTATTGTTCAACTGAATTTAGACACCAGTTCAATTGGTAAAGTAACTTTCTAGTGATAAATCTGAAATCTTGCTCCTTACATTTAACAGGATGTTGAAGTGTGATGGACTTGATCCATATGAATAATATGTAAACCTAGCGATTCATTGAAAACTCCCTGAAGGGAATATGGACTGAAAGGTAAGTAAAGATTTAAGGCTATTGTTCTTTCAAATATATGAGCTTTACTTTGGGTTTGTAAATTTTATCTGAATTTCTTAACACAAGCTGGCCCAAAGAACTGTGTTACTGAAGTTAATTGAAGCTTATTTTCTTTCTTCATCTTAATAAAACCTCAGGTTGACATCTAAACTATCTTAATGTTTATAACTCAGATTTTGACGAAGAACAGATGAAATACCTTTTACTTGATGTGATGATGTGGTGGGTTGTGCTTCCTGAAATAATACAAAAACAATAAATGAATCTGAGAAGATCTTTCAAGACAACATATAATAAAAAATAAAATTGATTCCTTTTATTTGATAGCTCAAAACTCTCCATTGTAACAGCAAAACTGATTTGTGTAAAATAGAGTTAATTGTTTCATACCACTGACTTTGACATTAAGAACCCGACTTGAAGCAAAAGCAGTTGAGACAGGTCTTACTCAACAATCTTTAAGTTTGCTGTTTAAAGATCAAGATTTAACGTAAAGGCATTATCAATCTATGAAATTCAGATAATTTTCACCTATCCAACCAGCACATACCATATCCTTAACTTTGGTTTGTTTTGCAAGAGCAAATTTTCAGCTATCAGTTTATAGTAAAATATGATTAATACAATTTTTTTAAAATAGAATACCCCAAGAAAACAAACAACTTTTCAAGACCTACCTCTAACTTATTGTCTGTGCTATCTCGGGAATCTCCATTGCCATCCAAAGAGCTTCCAGCCCCACTGTCAACAGCATTGAAGTCCAAATCCAAGGACTTGACCACAGCCGCCTTCCTGATCTCTGGTTGGGGTTCCACGTTCTTCAAATTCTCCATTGTCTTTTCCAACAACTCAGGGACTCCTGTTGTAAGGTACATTTAGAGAGCCATTGATTTTTATAATCATGTCTATCTCTACTAAATTTTTTATTTTTTATGTGGTAATCTTGAAATTAGGTTAGATGTTCAGCCAAACCCCTTTTGCGACAGTACAGCTTTAATCTCTGAATTCTGTTAACAATCTGCAAGAGTTTGTCTTTAGTCATCTTTCTCTTTTCTTTTTTTTTTCCGTGATAAAACCATTTTTTAAATATCCCTTTCATATGAAAAAGAAATGACTACTTTATATGTAAGCCAAACACTCCATTTCTGGTCACACTGTAAGTTGCATTGGTTAGTCTCTCACATAGGTATAGACACCTATGTCACATCTAAAATTATAAAACACATACCTATCTGCTCTTTTTCTTCAGCAAATGGTGATTCTTCAGTAATACTTTGATCCGCTACACTATGTGAAGATTCATCATGTTTACTGGATGTTGACTCCTGGATGGGAATGGGAGTCTTCACCTGAGGTGGGTCCTTAACTTTAGTCTCAACAGGTTCTCTTGAACGAGGACTTAAGCTCTGCCGTCGAGTGGTTACCCCTGCAATGAAGATCTGAGGACTTGTGAGTCTGGATGACTTTCTTACAGGACTTTTCAATTCATCTGTTTCTGAAAGTTATCAATGAAATTAAATTATTCAAGCTAAAGAAAGAAATACAGGTGCACTAGATGAAATAGACAAGTTTGTCTCCCACTATGTGAAAAGACTTACATGAAACCATGGTTAACCTTACAACAAAAAGAGCTTGTATCATTGTTCCCTTGCGGTTTCAAAGTGAAAGCAGTATTACTTTGGTAAAATCTAGCTGAAATAACATTGTCTGTTTTCACAGTCTTATGTCAGAAAAGCACTTATGGCCTTATAAGAGGCAGAAGAAAAATTACCTATTTCACAGTCTTATGTCAGAAAAGCACTTATGGCCTTATAAGAGGCAGAAGAAAAATTACCTACAATTCTGGAAGAGATAATCGTGATGAAAGAGTGGGTGTCAATTTGTACAGTACATTGTGAAAGTGGATATAAGTAACATGTCAAGAAAATGTAGTACTGGATTTGCTGACTTACCACTGCTTGCATTAATCTCAATATTCAAAGGCTGGTTTACAGAAGGTGACAGGCTGTTTTTATTCTTTTCCTCCTCATCACCAATGTTAGTTCTCGACTTATGCACAATTTTTCTTTTGATACTAGATAATAGGTGCGATTGAAATAGCTTCCGTCGTTTTCGTGTAGGTTTGCACCAAACGCACTTTGAACGACTTTTCTTTTTGTGAAGAGGATCTGTTTGTGCTTTAGACTCGATTGATTTTCCTATATTTTGAGAATCCATACTGTCATCAGCACAATTGTTTTCATTGCCTTCATTATCTGAGTTATATTCCTGCGTAGCTGAATCGTCGTTGCCATCAAATGCATTGCCTGTCTGATTTGAATTTTGAGCAGACTCATTCTTCTCTTCCTTCTGAGGTGAGCCATTGACGTTGGACGTTCTTGCAACTCTTTCAACATCTTCCAAGGAGGGAGTAGGATCAATATGAAGACCCCTCACTCGGCGACTGAACCTCTCGCCTTCAGGTTTTGGAATGGATCGGGGAGGCCTGGTACAGTCTAAATAGCTTGGAATGGCAGTACGAGATGATTGGTCATTTTGTGATACGGGTTTGGTACGATAAAAGTTGGGTACTGTTGTTGATTTTGCCCCTGCGAAAAGAGAAATAAATTAAAGATGACAACAGCATTTGACAACTTTTAAAATTCTAATGTAAAATATAGCGCATATCAACAATCGTCATTATGCTGTATCCATTTTACAATGTTTCAAAGATCCACTAGCAAGTGATGACAAAACTTTCTTATATTACTAGGGAGAATATAGTAGAAGCTGCATCACGTTTTTCATTCTGAAATTACTGTCAAGTAAGTATCAATGTTGTACAACTCACTGACTGCTTGAGCGATGAATTTCAAAAATAGAAATCATTAGTTATTTTAGACACTTTTGTTGTCCTTCACTTCTTAACCTACAACCCAAAGACATTATCACAAGGTTTCATCTAGAGAAGGCATAGCTAAGTACCTTGATAAATGTTTGCTATATTTTTTTTAAAATGATCAATTGTTGCGTTAAACCGAAAGACATTTTTGAAAATTCCATTAACAGCAGATGCAAAAGGGTAGGACAGGACAATATTGTAAATATGAAAACTCACCTCTCCGTTTCCTTGACTCTTCAATTTCCACACACATTTTTTCAAACTCTTTATCAAGCTCAGTTCTGATGATAGCATACGCTGTGTCTTTCAGAGCACATGCTCTGTGGCGAATTAATCTATCTGTAAAAATAAAAAGGAACACAATTATTGATCCCACCTCAAGTCAATTTGCATTGATTTCTACTGAAATGATTTGAAACAGAGAATTATTTTCTAAATAATTCTGTGGGCAGTGGCTAATCAAACTACAATGAGAAGTAAACAGGCCACAGTCTTTCTTTCTTTTGTGGGATCTTAAGATTCCAGAGTTCAACAAAGTTGCAACATGGAAAAACAACAATAATGATAAAAATTTAAAACACTCACCCCAACAAAAAACATGCAGCTTGGGTTTTATATATTTACAATTATGTATGAGCACCATTGAAAAGCTTTTTCTTTTTAGTCTTTGTGTACAAGTAGCTAATTTTCAGTGCAATCTTTTGCTCATATATCATAAAACTATGTTAATGTTCATTGCATCTTTTTTCTTTCTAAAAATAAATTTTCCACAAGGTCATATGAAAATGCCAGTTACTTAATTCATGCACATTATCTTTTCAGCAGCTTCTCTCATCAAATATTACTTGTGGATAAATCCAGATTATGAAAAGCTACTCATTAGTATATCAAGATTACCCATTGGGACTTTGTCAGGATTATACTCTAAAGCATTAGAGCAGATGAGGTCAATGTCATCCATGAAAGAGCGGACTTTGTTGTACTCATGGCAGTCAATCTTGGACATCATGGTAGACAGGTCCATGGGATTTTCAATAACTTCGTAATAATCTGGTGTCTGAAATAGGGGGGGGGGGGGGGGGGAGGAGAGAAATTAGAGATAACATTAAAAGAAAGAAATTATGAAGCGAACTCTATCCAAATGACAAATAAGTACCAGATAAAACTAATAACTTCAAAGAAACTGGCAGTTATCTTGAATTATAAATTATAACGTTGCCATTGAAATTTGCCATACTAAGAGGCAAAAAAATGCAGTGACGGCAAATATATTTTCTAATCATACCTTAAAGTTTCTTAGAAAATGATGGTATGATCAGTGCTTATCAAAACAATCATAATATGCCTTTATTGTCACTGAAGTCGACCAACTATGCATAGCCTAGTGACACAAGATTCGTGATAAGGTTGCTGTTACTAACATTTTCAATGTTGACTGCTTTCGTAAAGATGGAAAACTTTTTGTCACTGCCAAGTTTGTTAAGAACATCACGCAGGAAGATCCTCAACTCCATCAGTGTCAACTCTTCCTTTTCCATGATAGAATTCATTTCTTGTTTGGTCAGTTCCCTTGGGGTCACAGGTGTGGCTTTTGGTAATACCTCCAACATTCTTTTAGCTGTTGAGAATACAAGATTATAACATAGCTATTACAACATTTAAAAGTAGAATAAGACAGAAAGGAAGATATTGGTCATGAAAAAAAATCATTGATTCGTCCTACAAAATAAATATAATTTTGCATACAAAATGTTCCGTTTTAATCTAATATACACTTTCTTTTATAATCTCACTGCCAGTTAGTTTAAAAGCAATATTTTGAAATAATGTTTAATATAAAGTTAGTGTACATATAAAGTTAGCCTTTTGCCAAATAATTCTTAAAGACCTAGATCAGAGATGCCACTGGAGGCTGAGAAAGCTGTCTGAAGTTTCATCAATGATCACAGAATTTAAAAGTTATGAATATTGAGCAATTACATTATGTGGAGGTTGAAAGGTTGATCTAAACATGTATGAATTCTGGCAATTTCCTGAAAAGTGACATCTCTGCTAGATTACACAACTTGGACATCAATTTCCTTTAAACAATGACTGGCATGCTTCTATTGGCTATCATGAAATGCTCCTAATTAATTTTTATTTCTAAAGAAAACCCTCTAACAGCTTACATCTTTTGTGGCTTTTACTTTGAATTGAATGCTCTTAAACCACACTAAACTGGGTTGATATGTGCAACAAATTGTAACCTTTGAAATCAAGTACAAAAATGAAATGATCAATACTAAAATCCTTTTTCAAATGGTAACAAAACGCAATAAAAGAAACAACTTTGCAAAATAAAACGTTCCAATATCACAAGGAAAGCTTAAATGCATAAACAATAGACACAAAAACCTTGAGAATCAATTTTCTGATGATTTTGGCACTTGATACGGCAGGCATTCGATGATCGGTCGGATTGTGATATCAGATTATAACCAATTTGAATTTTCCGTTGCAATGCCAGATTCTTTAATCTAAATCTGGATCCTGAAGTCGTGCATTTCTTCAGATGTAATAAATTGATTGGAACAGCGGGTTCCACATCTGAACGGATGAGGGACTTTTTATTGTTCTTTCTATAAAGCATTTGTACAGAACCGGAAGAAAGACATTTTCTTGAGCGATGATGACAACTCTTTTGTCTCTTGACAATATGTCTGATGAAAGATTGAGCAGACGATGGTTTGAATTTTGACCGATTACAACAAATTGGGTCCAGTTTACGGTGATAACGCCAAAGTCTATTGAAGACGTGAAAGTGATTTGAGCAATTTGTATTGATGTTAGAGTTAACTAATTTCTGTTTCATCAATGAAAACCGTTGTCTTAACCGGTCATGATGTTCTAATCTTGAATTTATCAGCCTGCCAAACACATTTGGTTTCATGAGTCTCTGTGGGAAACAGTGCAGTTTATCAAACTGACTGACATAGAAATAATCATGAGGCCTTCCAATATCAGCGGTATGGTTGTTATTACATCCTCGAATTGTTCTGCGAGATCGTAGATGCATCTTGTGAGATGATCTGAAATTTGGCCGACGAAGGGAGGCGGCGATGGGTTTTTTCAAGGGCGCTGAAGATATCTTAACGGGAGCTTTCCTTTCTCTACAACGTTTTGGACTCGATCCAAAGACATCATGTCCCTCGTACTCAGTAAAATTGATCATGCGCACATATTCACCGAGGCCACCTCGTGAGAGAAAATTTGTCTTCTTGGTTTCTTCCAAAATTTTAATCAATTGTCCTGAAAAAAGACGAAAATATTGCATATCGTGCTATTTCATTCTATCCATTAAACACCTAACAGCATGACTAAAATTTTGCTCAAATTATCGATCTAACGCAAGTGCTCCATTGCACCCAATGTTATAACGCATCAAACAGTGTATATATTATATAAATGTCAGGGGTTTTTTTTCTTTTGAAAACACCTATGCATCTACAAGAAATGTATTTCAAAGCTGAAAGTTAACACCTTATGTAAATCCTGTCTTTCCATACAATCCAATCATTCACTCATATATAAACTACCAATAAGCCAATAAATACCTGCTGTTTTCTTTTGTGGTGGGGCCTTGCATGAATGCTGAAGCAGCAAATCTTTGAAAAAGTTTTTCCTTTCCTCAGCATTGGGGTTGGACATCTTCATAACCTCACCAGACATCTCACTAAATAATGACTGCAACTGTAAAATTTTATTTTCAAAAAGAAACCCAGATTAAGAAAGTATTTCATCCAGTATACTCATCTACATGATTAGCAAAGAAAAGTAATACATATTTTGTCTTTATGAGTCCTGCAGAACCCTTTGGTCCCTTGACCTAGAGCTTATCCGTTTCCGTAGCGTGAAACAGACAAAAGTGTTGATTTCTCTGGATAGGGAGCTGGTCTATCGCAGATTATTTTCCCAGTCCTAGCGATCAGCTTGTAACCATTTCCATACCTGGGTCCAGTGAGGTGAGTCAACTAAATAATTTGCCCAAGAATAACAATGCGAGGCCGAAAGTCAGACTAATTGAGTGAATTAGGTGCAATGTCTTAACCTCTCAGCCACTGCGCCTCCACAATTAACTGTAACTCAAAATTTCTATCACACAGTTCACTTTCTATTCACAAAAGTAGTCAATCCTACTGATTGAAACCACGATGTTAGTTACTTATCTTACCTGTGGGTCCAGAGATGAATATGACTGCTCACTGGTGGCAAGCAAAAGCAGTGGAGTGGATGGATTCAAGTCTTGGATGAGAGTAAGCAGAGTAGTTCGAAGAGTGTCCCCTAACACATCCCACCACTGATTTATGTATGGCATGTAAATTATACTAGGACACTTTCGCTTGGCTTCATGAAATACCTTTTTTTTTAAAGAAGAAAAAAAGGGAGTAATAATAAAAAAATATCAGTAATATACAGTATGATTCTAGAGACAACATCTGACACCACAAAACTGGGAAAATTCATCCCACCATCAAATCAAAATAGCATGACTGTCAAAGCATTTTCAAAATATTACAAACATTGTCAAGTTCTTAAAACACCTACATTTGCACAAGATTCTTCTGGAGTTTTAGCTGTAACTGCATATAAAGCTGGTAAATCTAGGACATGTACAGGCAAGTCTTCCATTTTGTGTATGATAGCTGGAGCAAGATAGGAAGTCTGGCCTTGCCCTTGGTATCCTGTCAGCATCATGCGAGGACGGAATGTGCTTGGTTGATGCGTAGAAAAACTGAAAACAATTTAATAGAATTTTGTTAATACATTTATTTTTTTTAAACAATTGAGAAAATGACTGACTCGCCCTAATCTATTATGGCTGTAGAGATTTTGAAATCTCAAACATTGCCTTTCATCAGTAACACCGTACTAAGTCGAATACAAGTTTTAAAGATGTAAATTGATTTCACCTAGAAGAGATGATCTATAAATATAGGCCTACAGTAATGACCCACGCCAATGCCTGACAATGACAAATAGAGTTTTGATTATGAGGGTGTGTGGGACACATCTAGATAGGGACATGCCATACAAATGAATAAAATAAAAAAAAGCATTTTGCCCTCTATGTTAGAAAGAAAGAAAAATCCATTGAATGCTTCATCTTTTATCACAAGAGTGACCATTCATTTGTATGAGCAATGTCGCCATTATGACTGTATTATCTAAAGAAAAAGGGGGACAAATTGCTGCACTAATCAAACATCCAAACAATTATCTTATGAAATGAAAAGAAACAGATTATTAGTTGTATCCTAATAATTATAACTGTCTGTGGCGATATTGATGAAGCATTTTTTTTTTTAACTTGCAACAAGGTCAGTTATATTTGGCAGCATAAATTATCCTATCAGCCATTCTCAGACTAAAAAATGTATGTCAATAAAAAAAACCTATGTTCACACACATAAATCTACAAGCTTGGAACCTTCCAAATCCTTAAGAAACCTATATCATTACAAAGTGATCGGGGCACAAAGATTCTTAAGGAGCATAATTATAGTATTTTAAAACATTATTTTTTTCACTTTAAACTCTGTTCCATCTGCAAGTAAAAATATTGCTACTATACATACCTGGTAAAACTTAAGTAAGTGCTCAAATCTTTTGAGCTACTTGGATCTTCCAAACTTTTTCTGGCTTGAGATCTGCTGCCTTTACCAACTGGACTCACATATATGGATGGTGCATCTTCATCATCATCACTTGCCAGCTCATCCAAAGTCATTCCTGAATCAGCTAATGCCTGAGCCTGGCTGCTGGTAGCTAAGAGGATAAAGATTTAAAGCATTAAGATTTTAATATGATTATGATGCACCTAACTTGCTGCTCTATTGTATGTTAAGGACATTAAAATGTCATGGCCTCCAGGAGGATAAATGATATTAAGTCTGTAAGCTTGTCCTTGATGTGGGCCAGCCAAACTCAATAGATAGAGCAAAATTGGAATTGGTTTCAACAGTAATCAGTTCTAATCTCGAATACAAAATTTCACACATTTATTTCAATATTTGCTATAAGTTATCAAAACATCCTGTATTTGCACACATCATGATCTCAATCTTACCTACAGCATCCAAGGAAGACATCTTCATGAGGCACGGTGAAAAACTCTCACTAAGCTGAGTTACGGCCCTGTTTAGTTGACTTTGTAACAAAGGGAGTATGTGCAAGCTCAGTGGTCTACCTGGTGAATTCACAGATCGCCGGGATGTAGGAATAATATTACTGACAGCACTGAAAAGAAAAGCGTTCATATATGAAAATTTGTTAAACTGCTGATTACAGTAAATCAAATCAATAAACAACACAATGTTCACAATATGGACAAATATAAATAGACTTGTGAGAAAATAACTTAAAGACAATATGGGAAAGGCTTACTTGAAAAAGTCTTTGGCACAAACACTGATAGAAGATTCATCCAGCTGCAGAGCTTCATTACTGAGGTAGATTTGAGGATAGCTGCGGCGCAGTGCCAACATAGCTGCCTCTGTGCACAGAGCTTTCAGATCAGCACCACAATAGCCTAGAAAAGAACATCATATAAAATAAGATGAGCAAAATATTAAAGTTAGAAATGTTTATAATTTCCTCCTGCCGGGCAACAATCAAAACCAAAACAATACAAGAGTTCACAAAGCTGCAAACAAGGGAAAAAATATATAATATAATATAACAAAAAAGTACATCAATCTATATGAATTTCTAATATATTCAAAGAGTGGAAATCTATAACCCCTTTCCTGTCCTTCAAAATCTTGTTATTTTTTGCAAAATACAATTGTGCATAACTAGCGCATGAAAAAAGGACAAGATAATTACATGAAGAGATTCTGCAAAAATGTAAAATTACTTACCAACACATTTTTCAGATAACTCTGTGATAAATCTGTCATTTAATCTTGGGTTCCAGCTGGCTGTTTGGATTTTCAAAATTTGTTTTCTTGCCTGCAATGAATTTTTTTAAAATAGATTTTAAAATATGTTTATTAGAATCGCATTTTTAATATAAAGTTTGATCAAATCTATTGCAAAGTATTTTGAAATCAATTGAAAATAACAATACCATAAATTTAAATTTTTTAAAGCACACGTGAAACTGGGACTTAAGAAGACGGAACCATATAACCATGTAAAATGACAGTAATCAGTATCAGAAAGATCACAATTTGTCTCTAAAGCAAGAGGATCTTGAGAAAAACCATCACAAGTGATAAGAAACGTTGCACAAACAGAATAGCATGGTAATCGCCCTAAAATAAGTAAAAATATTGCTTCAAAGAATGTACCTCATGAGGTTAAAAGCAAAATTCATTCAAATATGACGTTAACACAGTTACCCTTTCTTTATCTATGGCAACTTAGGTAGGTAT
This sequence comes from Dirona albolineata, assembly GCA_031763155.1. Lineage (NCBI taxonomy): Eukaryota > Metazoa > Mollusca > Gastropoda > Nudibranchia > Dironidae > Dirona > Dirona albolineata. Next base: position 17,654 of record JARFNW010164859.1, read on the forward strand.
CCAATATACAAATCGTGATATCAATAACAACAAACACCATACGCCGGGGGGGGGGGGGGGGGGGGGGGGGGGGGGGGGGGGGGGGGGGGGGGGGGGGGGGGGGGGGGGGGGGGGGGG
>JARFNW010164970.1:0-17759 GCA_031763155.1 Dirona albolineata
TTCTAAGCCTGCCTAATATGGTTGAACCTGTTTAATATAGCCTTAGAAATCCTTAGACCGCGCAAGCCCCTCCACCGTGGCAAGGTGAGACACAATTGGAGGAGATTCATAAAGTCATTGAAATCAATTGTTTGCTATCAACCGCTCTTCTATTCTTAGTACATCAATGGAAGGTCATTCATTCATAAAAGATCAATTGTTTGTGAGGTTAAGTTAAATCTAACCAAATAGGATTGAGGGTGACACTTATACTTATATAGTAGGCCTATAAAATTGATTTATTTTCTTTCAAAATGAGGAGACTGATATATTTGTATTGCCCTTGGCATACTGAGATATTGATATTTATTGATATTTCTTCATACTTATCTGCAGGATTTCTTACGAGAAAATTCTAGTTACGAGAAGAAATTGCTGTTGGAAAGAAGTAGAGCATCATCGGACAGAAGACAGATTGCGTCTAATCCAAAGAAAAGAGAAACAAAACCAGCACCTCCACCACTTCCACCTCTCCCTCCTGAACCCTCTGACGAAAAGAGAGGAAAGAAAACAAAATCACATTTGAGGAAAAAAAGAGAGGAAGATGAAAAAGAAGCTGGTGCTCATGATAACACTGAATCTGTGGACATGGATCTTGATGATGAAGATGAGCGGGACGATGATAAGGATGTTGAGAGTAAAGTTCCGAAACTGGCTGGGAAGAAAACTTCCACCTCAGTGACCACAATTTTAAGTAGCTTACCATTGCCTGAGTCAAGTGGGGGTAACTCCAGCGTGGAAATGAAATCTAGTCAAGGAGACGAAGTCAAAAGTCTGGGTCAGTTCCTCACCATAGCTAAGGACCAAAATGAATCACAGTCACAGTCCAAGAAAACTTCCAAGCTGCCTGTTATTGCTGCAAAACCAGAACTAGATCTGTCCAACATTCCTATTCCTCAGTCTGTGAAACCATCAGGTAAGATGGAACTAGGAGCAATTCCTTTGCCTCCTAGTGCTAACATGAGCACAGGGGACAGTGTGACCACTACTGTCAAATCCCTGCAACAGGTGCAGGATGAAGAGAAGAAGTTGATAGATGAGGAAAAGAAAATGATGGGAATAGATGTCGATGCCGAAGAGGAAAAGCCCCTTGCTCCGGTGAGACGCCCCCCTCCTTTGCCTCAGGCTTCAGGACAGTTTGACAAACCCAATGAAAAAGCCGAAGAGGATACAGTTAAAGATGAAGTGGCCAAGCCTAAAAGTCTTGATAGTTTATTTACCAAGGTCAAAGTTAGTCATATTGTCAACCAAAAAGCCAAACAGCCGAGAGCCTCTGAGGAAAAATCAGAAATGGAAATTAGAATTCAAAACGAGATAAAGGCAAAATTAGAAAAAGAGAAACATAAATTATTGATACAGAAGGAGAGGAAGGAAAGAAAAGAAAAGATGCTTGAGGAGAAGAAGTTTGAGAAGAAGAAGAATATTTTGAGTGATAGTTCTAGTGAGGAGGAAACAGAGTCAGAAGAGGAAGAAGAAAAGACTGAAATGCTTGAAAAAGATGATAACAGCACTAAACTAGATAATATCAATTTGCCAAACACTGATGAAGGTATGATGAGTATTGCAGACATACCTTGTCCACCAAGTGCTGTTACAAGTGAGCCTGTGTCAAATGAAAGTCAAAATATGGTAACTACACACACAGTACCAGTACTCGGGGAAGTGAATTTACCAGAAGAAAGTGAGATTAGACAGGAATTCAATGAAGAGAATGTCACACAAACAGTTCAGAGTGACGCCACTTGGTCAGCTCATACTAGCGGTGTCATAAATAATGCTGAATTGGAATCGCAGAGAGATGGTCAGGATATCATTAACCCCTATATAAATATGGATGTTGTGAAAATGAAATGGGGTGAAGGGGCTTGTCAGAGTAGTATAAAACCACCAATTAAATTTAGTGGACCTGCAGCTAATGCTGAACTAGAACGACAAATTGATACTAAGACAGAGGTTGATGCTTCAGCGTCTGAAGAAATCAGCAAGGATGACAACATCGTAACCATTGAGGAAGATTCCAATGTTTTGCCTCGTATAGACACTAACATTCCGTCAGTCTCTGTAGAAATCAGCAAGGATGTAGACATTACATTTGAAACTGAAGCCACAGAAAAAGATTCCAATGTTTTACCTCATACAGACAGTAACAACAGTTCCCCTCCACAAGATGCTCTGAAAGTAATGAAACCTCCACCTAAAAGTGCCAAGAGAAAGGGAAAGAAACCAGCTGCAGCAAAAACTGCTATTGCAAAGGCTTTGCAGTCAGAAAGTGATTTGCTTGGAGTGCTCTTCTCATCTCCAGAAACATTGTCTAAGTCTAAGCAAGGTCAGAAAAAAACTCAGGGTGCTAAGAACGTGACGCCCAAAAGAGAAGGCAGGGCTACGAGATTACAAAGGAACACCCCACAGCCACAAGCCCAGTTTGATGAAACTGATGATATTGATATAGCCTTTTCTATGGATGACTTTGTCGTCTTATCAGAAGTTACGGAAGATGATGAGGAAAGCAAAGGTGTAGAGTCACAAAAAGAGGAGAGCGGCGCTGAAAATGTCCAAAAAGAGGATGATGATGCATTACCACCAAAAAATGAAACTATCGAGGAGATCACAAAAACTGATCAGGAATCTGGCTTAGAAAGAAAAGAAAATGAGGACAGTGTTCAAAGTGGTGATCTTCTTGTGGCGTCAGAGGTTGCAAATGATGGCTCACAAAATTCCAGTGAGAAATCAGATGAAACAAATATGGAAGATCTTTCTGCAGCCATGGATGTGGACAACCAAAAGGAAGAGATCAAACCAGTAACTGGTGCCCAGAACAGCAAAGGTCTGAGTGTTCAAAGTGGTGATCTTCTTATTGTGGCGTCCGAGGTTGCAAATGATGGCTCACAAAATTCCAGTGAGAAAGCAGGTGAAACAAATATGGAAGATCTGTCTGCAGCCATGGATGTGGACTACCAAAACGAAGAGATCAAACCAGTAAATGTTGCCCAGAACAGCAAAGGTCCGAGGAGTGGTGGGAGAGGCAGAGGCAGGGGGAGAAAAGGAGCTGCAAAAAGAGAAGCAACCGTCATTGCAGAAGTATCCAGTGGTAGTGATGATGTGAATGCAGGACAAAGTGAGGTTAAACCGATTGAATGTACCGCCATGGATGTAGGAACAGAGAGTCCAACATCTTTGAATGTAACATTTGAAAAAGATGATAGTGTGGGTACTTTGGACGATTCTGCAACAGCTGTTGAAGAAGAATCGACTGTCCCTGTGATTGGAAGGACCAGAAGGAGTGGAAGAGTGACTGCAGCAAAAAGCTCTCCTGTCAAAACAGCCCCTGGGCGACAGACAAGAAATAGGGGAAAGAAAAATGTATCTGAGGAGATTGAAATTGAAATAGAGGAGAGTGCTTCTGGGGATATTGATGAGCCGAAGGTTAGAACACTACGCTCAAGAGATTCTAAGAATACAGAAAATGTTGAAGTTTTGAGGGCAGAAGAGGAAAACAAAGGAACTAGTACTAATGAAGAGATGCACTCCCTGCTGCCAGAACCAGAAAAGGAAGATGTGGTGAGTACTTCTGGGGAAGGTTTAGAATTTCATAATGAATCAATGGGTCGAGCATTATGCTGTAAGGACAGAACTGAATATGTTGATCAAGGAGTGGAACCAACCTTGAAAGATGATGAAGAAAGTAGAATCGAATGTGAAGTGCCAGAAAATAGTGGAATGTTTGGCACAAATGAAGAAAAAGAAAGTGCCATTGAAGAGATGCCCTCTTTCACTTTGCATCAAGGAATGGCAGAAATAGAAGACAATGACAGTGATGCCACCATCACTGAAGACGTTGATGACTCCTTTGATGAGGCTTTTCAAACTGAAGCGTTTGGTGAACTACAGGCGTCCAGTGATGGGAGGAGTGTGTCTGAAAGCCAAGCTACTTCCTTGGATGTGGAACCTACATTCTTGCCAACAAGTCACCCCAAAGATCCACCAATGTCTGGCGTGGTCACTGAGATGGGGGCCTCTGAGAACATGGTGATGATGATGGAAGAAGAGGAAGCACAAGGGTTAACTGACGCATCTGGTGAGTAGCCATTGTATACTGTACCTACCTACTACTACCTATTTTTTCTTTTGATTATATTGTTCTAAGAATGTTACCTCAAAATTCTGTTGGATTTTTGTTGTTGTTGACTTGAATACTCTTGCTTCAATCTCTCCTCACTTCAATTTTGTTCTTAACAGTATTGGTAGATGTATAGGGACATAATTTGCATTGTACAGCACTAAAACTTAAAAAACACAGAAGTAGAAGAGTAGTGTAAGTATAAGTATAATTGATGAGTATTAGTATTACTGAAAATTTAATTAAGAGAATATTTAGGATAATATAAAATGTTAGCACCATGTAATTTTATAATATGGACATGGCCAAACATCGATTCATCCATTGAGGTCTCTTAAAAGAACATCAACTGAAATAACATGGATGGACTTACACCTAAATATTTATAATTTTTAACTTGTTCAACATTTTCTCCTATTATTATTATTATTATTATTATAATTATAGATATGGGGCAATTTTTCTTCCGAATGTCAATAATAATATAAGCTCTTTGGTTACGGTGTATTTAAATTTGATACAAGATACCGGAAGTGATTTTTGCATCAATTGGTGAGCCTTTCCACTGATTGACTTAAAATGGTCTGTCTCATAATTTTTAATCAATCCCTGTGTTGTCGAATCATCAGTAAATTTATACGTTTACATTGTTGTTCATTGATGCTGCACCCATTTGTATATTATATATATATACTTGAATACTTTTGCTTCAATCTCTCCTCACTTCATTTGTTCTGAACAGTATTTATAGGTGTATTTATACATAATTGGCATTGTACAGCACTAAAACTTAACAAAAAAAGAAGTAGAAGAATAGTGTAAGTATAATAAGTATTACTGTTGGGATAATATAAAATGTAACAATAGGTGTAGGAGAAGTAGTAGCATTTATTTCGGGATTTGATAATAAATCACCTATCCAAGGGGTTATAAAACTTCACTGCTAAATCCATCATGTGCGTGAAAATCTTTTTTCTCCACTTATAGAATTTGAAAGCTTGCCAACTGCTGGTTTGAGTCTGGGCCTGGGAGAGGACTCAGTGCCCATGGAGTTTGCCATTGTGGACGAGGAGGGCAAATCAGAGAGCCAAGACTCGTCTTAGATGAAAGAAATAACAGATTTGACGAGATCATGCAACCACTCGGAAAGCTCAAGTTGTTTCCAGTGGCGATGTGACGATGATGAAAACATTTGACTATTGTTACTATGATTTTTTTGCGCATGCTGTGTGTACATAATTATGCTCATTTAGTGCATGAAACTGAAAACTGTGTTGAATTATGTTTTTTCCCTTTCTGGACCATTGTTTTTTAGTTTTAGTGGATGTCATTAACCTTTACCGCCACTCGCTATAATATCCTACCCTATTCACAACTCTTTGAATGTTTTGACCCAGTCACTTTCAAATCTCTCTTTGCGCGTCACTGGGTCAAAGTCAAAGAGACCCATGAATGAATGAGCCAGAAATGAAATTCATAGGCATATTTCGAGTTTCAAGAGGCTATTTTTATTCGTTGAAAGACCCAGTGATTTTATATGTACGTGGGGTGGGTCAGTCAGACTAACCCACGAGTGGCGGTAAAGGTTCCTATTTGTTGTGTATGCTTTTCCTTTTTTTTCCTTCTCAATTTTGATTTACTATTTGCTGTACATTTATTTTTCAATTTTTAATGCTTTTGGTATTTTTATTTCAGGTTTATGTATCTATGGTCAGGACTTTTACTTTTTCATGTGACAGTGACACCTTAGGTGTTATGAAAGTAAAAATTGTTGGGTCCAAGCTTAAACGAAGGTGACTAATAATATCCTGCCTGAGCGCTGAAGACAAAGACTCACAAGAGTCATCATCTGTTTGTCGTCAATTCCAATTCCAGATGCATCAAGTTGTCGACTCGGTTTGTTCACTCTTGGCTGGATATGGATTAGTGCTACTACTATTGTAAAGCGGTATGAATATGAATGAAATGATTTTTAGTGAAGAGGGGAGTGTCAGTGTCAAGTCTTTGTTTTTATGTTGTTCCATTGTTTTATGTCTGGCACTTGACATGATAAAATAAAGATGCATTTGTAGCGCTCCTGCCTCTGCAAGATAAACTAAAAATAATAAATCCACAAGGTATGCATTATTTCCAGTTTGTATTGAGATTTGAACCCAGAAAAAAGGTCCCATTTAACATTTAACTGCCTTGTGCCAGTTTGGGCTCACCCTCTGCCGTCCAGAACCACCCCCCCCCCCCCCCAACAGTTCTTGAAACTGCTCATTTATTATTATAGGATCATGCCATCATGCAGGTAAGTAGGTATCAACTATATTTTTCAATTGATGTTTTCACTTTGTTACCACTTTTTGTCAGATATCTCAATTTTAAAGTCTCTTTGTTCGAAGAAGAATTAAAAATCTGTTTACAATGATGATATGCCTTTGTTGCACCTATTTTATTTTTAAAAAAGATATGAGTGATGTGTAGGAGAAGATATTTTTGTTGGCTCTGAGCAGGAAATGATGATGAGATTTTTTACTTTGAGAAAATGGCATGTTTCAGTTTCTTATTTAAAAAAAAAATTATGGCGGTTATGATGATAATGGTATGAAGATATCTTTGACTGGAAAGTCGAGTGTTCATTTTTTGTTAATTCAATCAAGAGGGGAAATATCTAATTGTTTTTAGCTCTGAGTTGATGATTAATATTTTTTAAAAGTTGAGTGAGAGTGAGAGATCATATAAATTACCTACCCAGCTAAACCAAATTTACACAACTGAGGAAGTGCTCAGTTATAATTATAATATAATAAACCCTACTATACGTACTATAATTATGATTTATAAAAAAAATCCAGACTTGCTTCAGGGTTTTCTGCTATGCTGTAACACTACCAGTGTCAGACTGACTAACTATCGACCACTTTATGAACACTTCAGGCAATGTAAATAGGATAAGACAAAAATTAGAGGGGCCACACAGTTTTTCAGTGCAGGACTTTTATATTACTATAATTATAACAGGTTAAGAAATCAATGTAAAGAGGTCAAGAGCCATGCGCTTGTTATGCAACAAGCAACACTGAAACTGAAAGATGAGCAAAATGGGAAACGCCTTGCTGAACGAACCCACCACTTGTAGTAGGACTACTACTTTGCACTGCATAATACAAATACAAGACCACTTCAGTTTGCTTCTGCACAGCAACACTATGTACTTGTAACAGTAACAGCTTGGTCTCATCATCTTACCATATTAGTAGGCCTGCCTTGTGCCAGAAAATTGACAGAGTATGCAGTACCCACAGCAGGCACATTGTTGCTTTGACTTTGATTTTGATGCAATGATTTTGACCTGTAATTATCGTAGAGAGCATTTCTACAAGTAATGAATGGGAAATGTTGCAGTGCTAAATAAGATTAAGATAGAAAAAGAATGGGGGTTTGAAGTTTGAACCCATGTGTAGTAGTATCAACACTGCCTTGCCTTCAACAGATCAACTTGCTACCTTAATTTGAGCTATGCTGACGCCCCAAAAGGGTGGATTCAAACTGAATTATATAGTGATCAGTGACATTCCAGACTGCTCATTTTAAATTTTATCACGTTATCTGACATATCACCAAAATAAGACCACATTTCTAAGTGAGCCGGGCAATTCAGCTATTGATGGCTATCGTCGTACTCACTCTCCTCTTACTGTTAGTACAAACAATTAGAAAATGCATATAATATAAGTGGGTAGCTCTCTCCATAAACCAATGGAGTATGAAATAAATGAATATGGCACTGGGGGCAATCGAACCCATGCATGCAGTGGCAACACCGCCTTGTCGACAACAGCAGATCTATCTCACTATGCTTTGCCCATCACAGATGGATTCAGGGGATAATAAATTTCTGTGAATAAAACTTACTTAGCTCTAGCAGTAGCCAGCACCTGAGCAAAAGCATGTGCATGGCTGCAATCATCAAAAGTGTGTTCTATGCCCAAACTTCACGAGAACCCAGAAAAAGTTAGTCCAAATCCAAAAGGATGAAAATGCTTTCCGAAATGCTGGGTTCTTGAACTATTATTATTATTATCATTTTGTATTAATTATTACACTGTTTTGCTGATTATCCTATGTCCATCCCAAGGGGTAATAGTAATAATAATTTAGTTCGGGTACGGTACCTACTTCAACTTCCATGTAAATTGCCTCTTTTGTACAATTTACAGTTTCTACAATACCATGTTGTCTAGTCCAGATACGAGTAATAATATTAATATTAATATTGAACAGTGAATCGCTTCTTGGACCAAACAAGGTTTAATGGCACAGTGGGCCGATCCCCTGCTTGCCTTAATAATCTTGATCCATAGATTTTCTAGCTCTGTATCAGTGCATGTGTGGGGCACAGACTTACATTTTACCTGGGTCTGTGCATTGATGCTTTCTGTCATGTACACTGTCCATGGCCAGGTGCTGGTCCCTACACTGTTTAATTACGGTGCTGGTGCTAGGAGGGAACAGATAACAAACAAACCTTCCATGTAAAATGTTGTTACGACAAATTCAAGTGACGCTACTCATTACATTAAGCTTATACAAAGCTTGCTAGTATTGTATTTCATGGAGATGGGAAACACTTCACAAAACACTTGATCACAATTGAGTGCGTTTTCAGTGCAATATGTAGTTGGGGCGATGATTTGCGGTTTTGCATCACTTGTGTTTGCTGGTCGGCCAGAGTGAGGCCTGATGAATGAGGCTGATACCTAAACTAAGGGTAAGAGCAACTGTTACTATGAAAAATTGAGTTACTATCCCTGAAGTCCTACCTGTAAAAGTACTTACGGCCTGACAGGCTGAGTCAATAGGCTGCCAGCCTCAAGATTATAATATCCCGGTTTCGAATCCTGTTTGAAGCTGCAGCATCGATGTTGAGTCCTGAGAAAAGACTACACATTTTTTCCTCATTCGACTCAAGTGTGAATGAGTTGCCAACTTCAACTACTTGCAGAGAAAGATAGTGTCAGTTAGCTAGTCTAACCAGGCCAGTCTACTGTATGCTGCTACCCAGGAAGTTGAGAAGGTATTGAATAACACATATCCTGCTAGGGGAATAAATGATGTAAAGTCTGTGAGTGTGAGCCTGTACTTGTATGGGGATACAGGACTACAATCAGAATCAGAAACAACACTAGAGAAAGATACCAAAAGCCAGAAGTTGCAGAACAGATACTTTATTCTTTATTTTAAAACTTAATGCACATGATCATCTTTTACGCTTATAATTAAACTTGTATTGGGCAGCACTTGTCTTGGTCTCTTCAACGATTTCCCTTTTGAAGGTGGAGTTGTCCTGAAAAGTATGGGTAAAAGATACATTCACTTTCACATTTACATGTATATAAAATTATACAAAACCTACTGTTTCACTGCATGCACAAACGTCTTATCAACACTGAATCAATGTATACAGTCCCAGATGGCTTATCTGGTGATGGCCTTATATGTGTTGGTGTCTATTTCTCATATTATACAAAAATAGACACCTTTTGGAAGTGGTTGGCTTTGTTACAAATTGGTAATTTAAATATATAATTAATTGGGATGGACTGTGTGATTCAATCGTATGAAAATAAAACACCAGTACCAGAACAAAAAAAAAAGTAAAGAGCCCTAACTCTTGTTTTCTCCATCCTCCACTGAAGCTATTAGTATATATAAAAGTACTTACTAAAACTAAAAGTCAACAATGAAAATAACCTATGAAAAGTAGATTGTCCAACAGTCACACAAAAATAACTAAGAAAGAAAAACAAGTCAAGAAAGATAAAGAAGTCACTGGATAAATGCACGCTGTTTACACTCTGCCTAAATGTATGCTTATGGCTGCTGACCAAAATTTCAGTATGTATAAATGCATGCTGGTCAGTTTGATGCCACAAGTTTTAGTTTTATCCTCCTATTACTAGTTGTGTTCAAAACAAATGCGAAAATGAGCAGTGTGTAAAAATAACAACTTCCTAGATTGCTCGTTGTATGTGACCACTTGACCACACAGGCCAGGGTCGAGTTCTACACAATTATATGCCGTCATGTCTAGCCTAGCCTGCCCACCATCACTAATTGGCCCAACACCTTTGTTCTACACTACATACTATTGATTGTGACAATTCAGCACCTCTGCCTTCCCACGACGACTGTCTAGTTAAACCTTTGATCTACACTACGACCTTTTATCATGGGCTGATGCAATTGGCTACGACTATGATGACAGTTTCTTTTTTGTGAATTGAAAATTTAAAAAAAAATCAAGACTTGAGGAGATAACACCATTAATTATGATGTTTTCATTGTCAATATTTTCATACTCCTAAACCTGTAAATACTAATACACTCCAAAGTCACCTTCAAACTTTTCGTCTCAGTATCATTATACCTTGCCACCCTCACAAAAAAAGAAACAAAACCCCAAAACAACCCAACAACAAATAAAGCAATTAAACAACCAATGCAAAACAATCAAAAGTCAAAAATTAAGGTGATTATGATTAATCCATCAATTAATTGATTCTATACAGGTAGAGTTATCTCCAATAGCAATAGCAGCAAAACAAAATATAAATCTCCTACAGCCTTCTCATATTATAGGTACAGTATGCATAAACGCACTGTTCTGCGCTTCCAAGCACTGTGTGCTTATTCAGTGAGTAGTGTATATAGGTAGGTACCTATTCATTTGGAAAAGAAAATGACATAATCAAAGGCATCCAATTTTAGCACAAATTGGTAGGTGGGCATTGCATGAGATGCAACATTAAATCTGCATTACTTCCCTTGATTAGCTGCAATATATGTGTATTCACATTGCCTTGCTTTGACTGAGGACAATCTCGTATCCATGAATTCCTCTACTGGGAGTACAACACTGACAACTGCATGGTCAAATTATCATTTCAAGGTAGTTTAAGTATCCGGAGAGCAAACACATACACACACATAATCAATATATTTCATACCAATGCATGGACTTTTGACTCTAATTTGTCAGCCACAATCTTCAGTTCTTTAGCTCTGTCCATCCTCTTGGTCAGCTCACGGTATGCTTTATCTTTGCTTTCCATCACAGCCTGTATAGAGGTTGGTGTAGAGGTATCAAATCACAAAATTAGGTGCAATGAACTAAAAGAATAAATGTACTTTTCTGTTCAGTCTTTTCATCCTTTAACTTTCATTCTTAATAGTTTACTAGTTTACATCAAATACAAGGCTGTTAGTGTTTTGGGAGCTACGGATGAACACTCTCTGTCCAAACATGCTATGCCTGATTATCAAATTTGTTATTATTACTTCATTTATACTTATAATACAATTCCTATGCATAGAGATGAAAGCATAGTCAGAGTGTATCCTGATTGACCGTCCCAACCATTCTTCTACACCACTCAGGTATGTTGAATCCATGGACTGATTCTTAACGTATTATACCTGTTATTGACTTTTCGTAATAGTGTGGTCTGCATATGCACACACTCTGCTTTCAAAAAGCATGCATTTGTCAAGCAAATCACAATATGAGCAACCCTAAAATGTGTCACTGCTACTCCGAGTATCCTACAACTAAATAGACAATTGCTGATTATATCTCCTTTTAATTGATCCATAGAGTCATCAGCTCTGCGTTTAGCTGGTCCTTGTGGAAGGGGTATTTGCAAGCTTATAGAGTAAAAAGAGTATCTGGGTTTGGATACAGGTGCAACATCCAGGACTGGAGATAAGGCTGAGCCGTAGACCCAAAAAAATTATAATGATACCAACATGGAAGATGACTACAAAACAAATCTAGTTGATTGCTACGTCAAAGTAGGCTTTAGAAAAAGAAAAAAAAATCTACATGACTAAACGCATGCATTACACAATTTAAATTTCATTATATCATGGCCTTATGATGATAAATATATATATATATATATATTACTTTCATATACAAACAGGTGTAAACAAAAATGTCAACACTCCAGAACAAGATTGTCAAAATATATTTTCTTTTAAATGTAGTAGGTACTAGAATTACAATACCTCAAGCTGTCCACTATCCATTGCAAAGTTACTTTTCTTTAGGGTATCCAGATGAGGGCGATTGAAGGAGCGGTCAACGAATGCAGGATGGGTGTCAAAGTATTTGGCTGCATCGAAGGCTTCAACTGTGAAAAATCAAACAGGCAAATTTTAAAATATATAATATGGAACTGGAACACAATAATGCGAAAAAACACAGTTGACATAGTCAATCTTAACCTAGAAAAATGGTGGTTGGGAGGTTAAACAAGAAATGCTCTTAAGCATAGCATGCACTCACACTGGGAGGCTCTATAACTTATAATGAAAAACTTGACAAATCTGTCTGGACTTCACAACGCATATTTGTTTGAAGCTTTAAATCTATGGAATCTACTAAACACAGAATATCTTATATCAAAGAATCAAACATGGGTGAAATCACTAGTTAGCAGAACTACCTTGGAAACAAATTCCTTATGGTACACTTAAACTCAGACCATTGTAATGACAGCTTGCAGTTAAAGAATGTGACTTCAATCACAAGACATGGTGTGAATATCAAGGGAAACGAGTTGGGACAAATTATATAATATAGGTATAATATAAAGATTACAATTAAAAAGTAAATAAAAGTTTCATATTTTTTTAAAATTTTCATATCATATTTCATACTTCAACTCGTCCGGAGAGTATTCTGGCTACAACACATCCCACCAGTGATGATGATAATGACAACAACAACAAAAATAATAGAATTTAAAAAGGAAGAAATTTTAACGCAAAGTCATTGTATTGTAACCCTGCTTTCTTTATCAATACCTGGTGTATCTTTCAGCCTCTGCTTTAATTGCTATGCATAACTTTCCTCCACAAATCCCTATCTATCATTGCTTTTCTTTTCATGAACTAATTTAATTCCTCCATCAAATTGACCTTCGTAAGATTAATAAAACAAACCATCTTTGTCTGTGTCAACGAAAATTGTGTGCTGGTTGTTTTTCTCACTGCTGTCAATCATGTGAAGTGTTTGTTTACATCTCTCAATTTTCTGCAAAGAAAAACAAAATTTCAAAGGACCAATAATCAAAGAGAATGGTAATTCAATTTTTTCATTCTTTAAAAAATACAAATTACAGCTCTAGTTTCCTAAAGGATAAAAAAACAAAAAAAAACAAACAAACCAAGTACCCAAATGCTTTTCTTATAACATAAGAAAATGAAAGAAAATACACTTCAATTAAAAATTATGACAGAATATAAATCACACACTGCAGTTAATGCTGACAGATTTTAAGGGGCAAAATAAAAAGAACCCTTACCTTCAACTCTTTGGAGAGTCTGTAAAGAACATATCTTCTGTCTTGAGTTGCAATCAGTTTCTCCTGCTCCTCAGTTATCACAGGCTGGGCATCATCCTTTATTTGATGCTCTCCATCCTGAAAAATATAGCAGGATTAGAAAGAAGTTTAGAAAAAGAGATGGTAATTATATAATAATAATAAAATGTGAAATAAAAATGTTAAAAGTTGCAAGCTCAAAAAAATATTTCAACAGCAAAAGCTTACACTACACAAAACACAGTACCTAAACTTAAAAGAAAAAATGAGGGGATACATATTTTCACACAAAACCATTAAATTAAGATTTCTACAAAAGAGTGATGGGGAACTTCCTTCCATGCCAGCATCACTGTTACTGTTTAACACATATATGGAACTCCCTTCAACTCCAACACATACTGGCATTTATTTATAATAATTGTTAAAGGATAGTTAATTGAGGGCTTATTGTAAAATAGACTTATAATCTAAGATATCCAACACTTCAAAGTGGGAAACAAAAAAACCAATCTTGCACTTTTTCTTTTATTAAGCTAGATTTTCTATTCTATGCAGATGTCTTGTAAAATATGGAATCATAACAACAAGACTGCATTATCCAGAAGGCGACCAACAATGTCAGATAACTGACGTATTTATGGGTGAGCAATCTTAGATCATGTTGTGAAATTTAAAATGTTAAAAGTTGCTTTGAATTGATGTGTATGATTCAGATTCAGAGAGAATTGTATTATTAATTAGTATAAAACATGTGGAGGTGTCCCACGTACGGATACATACATGTATGTATCCATTTATTACAATGTATCTGCATGACCAAGGCACATCTATCTTCGGACATGAATAAATAGTAAAAGAAAATATGAAAAATGTCATACCACTTTCTGTGTTTTCACCATGTTGAAATAGAATTCATCAGGATTCCTATCTTCAGCCTTCCTCTTTAACTTCTTTATGGTATCCCTCTTCCTCTGAAAGTCACTGACAAAAAAATGAATTATTAGTATAAAAGTTAAATTTGTCTCTGTGGCAACACACCCCCCCCCCCCCCCCCCCAGTTTATTTCATAGCTACAGAAAAAGTTTTTGTTGGTCATCTGAACAACTCTGTAAGTAGTCTTCTTGTTGCTCACGAAAAAAGAAAGGTATTAATAAGGCTCAGTGGGCCTGCTTGCCGTAATTTTCAGATCCACAAGATTTTCCACCTGTGTTCCACCATGTGTGATGGTTGGGGTGCCAGTGCATTTGCATGTTGGAGCTTTGTACCTCATCGATGAGCAAGTCTGGGCATGGAGTTGACCCCTACCCTGATGTTAAAAGGGTTTTTTCGATAAGAAAACAAAACAAGTTAGATTTGAACACAAAATGTAGGATATCAGGATAACAAATTTAATGTAATATCTATTTAAAGAGAAACAATCCCAAAAATTTATTGGCCACTGACGTCCGAAAAAGAATAATCTGAAGTGTAAACATGGTTTATAATACTCACGTTGCTCTTTTCTTGTAATCCTTTTTCCTTTCAAGAAAGCCAAGATGTTCCCTTGACTCAAGCTGAAAATGAAAATATAGTTGTTTTATATAGCAAATATAAACCCAAGCTTTTCTAAATACAGCAAACAAGAATTACATTACTGTTTTACTGTTACAACAACCTAAGCCTTTAAATAAATAAAAATGCCCAAATTAGATAACAATTGACAATATTATAATAAATACATAATAACATATATATATTATGTTCTATTGTTCAAATAAATGAGCTCAAAGTGCACGAAATGCTTCTTTATAGTTATAGTGTTGTGAAAATCGTCAGAAAAGAGTATAGACTATAGAGATGGTCTTAAAGTGACACCTTGAGGATGAGGATGCACGAAGAGAAATATTTCCAACTCAAGTTGTTAACTTATAAAGAGCAGTTAACTGATCAATAACTGCCTTCAAACCCATTGAAGTTAAAATTAAAATCAAATCTTAAATTTTATTTTCCAAAAGAAATAACTTTTCCCCCATGCAATGGACAGTCAAATTTTAGTGACCAGTTCATGTTAGTGCAGGTTGTGCCTGGTACAAAGCCTACAAAGCCGTCAAAGCGACATGTAAAATGTAATCCCTAATTCATCATAATTCATGGCTGGTGTTGAGAAGATGAAGTGATTCAAAACAAATTAACAAATGATAATATAAAGTCAATGAATGCAATGATGCAACATATGTCTGGCCCATAAATTACTGGGGGACAAAAAAATAAATCAAATTTCTAGTCCACTCCTTCTACTTCTGACTTAGTGTTAGTGTTGTTTAGTAGAGTAGAGTAGTAGAGTCTAGTAGTAGTAGTAGTAGTAGTAGTAGTAGAGTAGTAGTAGTAGTAGAGTATAGTTCAGCCTAGTTCAGGCATTGGTTTCAAATTGCCCCCCTTTAATTAAATTAAAATTAAAAGAGACTTCCATAATCTTAATCAAAATCAAGAGATTAGCAATGACAATGAATGGATATGTTTGTGATCAACAATTACTATAGTAAAGACTACAACAACTACAACTACAAATGGCATGGCAATTCAATGATGAGATGAATGAATGAATGAGAAAGTCCAGAGCCAGAATGAGAAAGTTCAGAAAGTGAAGTGAAGTGAACAAATTTGGTAGCACGATCCGAACCTGAGGCCTTTCTCTGTGGATTTTTTGAACTTTTTCTCTCTTCCAAGAAGGCATTTTGGAAACTTTATTTCAATAATTTAGATAATATATCAAAGTCTAAATATTATGATGACTATTTCTTGGTAAAGAAATATCACCACAGGTGTCTTCAACTTCAACAACACAACACACTCTCAACGCTGGAATAAAGAAAGGGACATAACTCTTATATTTTTCTACACGCTGCAACGATAACAACAAGATAAGATCTTCCTAGAAAAATATCGCAGAATAGATAAAATAATGCAGTGGCATGGGAGACTTTTAGGTACTCTCAAGTCTCTGGTAGCACACATTGATTGACGATACAACTTATTCATTCAAGAAAGCGAGTCATAGCAATCCTTGACTGCGTTCATGACAGAAGTGAATTCGGCGTGCCCATAATATTATATTATGGTCTATAGAAGGAATGATCACAAAAGAATAGGTAAATTTCCGTCTTGCTCATATTTTACGCGCCCTTCAAGTTGACATAGGACCAGGTTAATATTGATTTCTGGCTTCTTGCTCAATGATAAGATAAGGAAAAACACATCTATATTGTCCTAAAAATACCCCAATTTTCTTGGTGTCACGTAATTTGTTAACAAACCAGTTACGCTTAAACATTCTTTAATTGTTTCCGTCCTCCAACGCAGTCATTTCACACATAAAGATAACTTTATAAAAACGGAAAAATAAAGAATTAAATAAGTTTTATTACATAGCATACACAAGTGAAGGACAACAATTTCATTGTCGTCGTATTCAGAGTATTCACTGCGAATAATGATGGCATGATAAGAAATTTATATAATAATATCAAGGAAGACTGCTCAAGTTGCTGTGGAAAATATTATTGTAACGGTCTCGTCCTATAGGGAACATATGGGGGACTATTTATAGGACAACATCGTTAGAAGGTTTTCCCCCAGCAACTTAGAAAACTATCTAAAAATGTGAAAACCGTTTGATTGGGTTTTTCATTTCCCAGAGATCGGTCTATTTTGAGACTACTGTGACAAACAACTTTTCAATGGTGAATAAGGAATCTCATGATTGTTTTCGATACTTCCCAAATATCAATGTCAAGTTGCTGGGGAATATCTTCTAACGATCTTGTCTTAATGATGGGTACTCATTCGGTAAGGACCAATTGGCCACTCAGAGGCGAATGAACAATTTGGGTACGCTTTAACTAACGTGTTGGTTTTCCAACACTATAATACTTTGCCATTGAAATTATTATAGTGCAATGTCCTCGTCTAACAGTCGTCGCTGTGTTATGATTTCATGGACCCATTGCAATGAGTTTCAATCCGTTTCGTTTCCGGGCACCCTTGTGTTTAAGTAACACGACGTACTTAGGTGCGATCAAGTGCAGCTTTACCACGAATTGATTTTTGTATATTATATCTAGAATCAACAATAAATCAATGATAATTTCGTGTGTGTGTGTGTGTGTGTGTGTGTGTGTGTGTGTGTGGGTGTGTTTGTGTGTGTGTATATATATATATATATGATATATATATATATATATATATAT
>JARFNW010165081.1:2365-17757 GCA_031763155.1 Dirona albolineata
TTTTTTTTTTGCCCCCCCCCCCCCCCCCCCCCTCACGACACCTACATATTTTGGAAATAGGTGGTCATTCGGTCAAGCACATATTTACATTTTAATGATTCTGACAACTGTCTTAACAACATTTCAACTAAATAATACGTCAGAAAAGATGAAAACTTTATTTTCGACTGTAGGCCTCCTACTGCTTTCTTTGTGGCCATGAATGTCTTGTCCAGGAATGCCTGTATGTTGTATGTACGCTACGTGATGAATGAATAAATGAATGAATGAATGAATGATTGTAGCAATATCACAAAATTTGAATATGAAAATGAAAAGCCAGATGTCAATGTCCAGAATGTCCTGGGAGTGAAAATCTGTTTCTGAATGTCTGATTATTCAGGTGTAATTGTATATGATACAAACCCAGACACACACACACACACACACACACACACACACTGCACCATGTTTTAATTCGACTGTGATATGTACAAAAGTTGAAGGTCCCTGTTGTGTTAAAACAACTTTGCTTCATTTTTGTTGTTTTTTTGGGTTATCTTTTTTACAACAAATTGAAATATCATTTGCTTCTATAACTAATATTACCCCCACCACCTCTTAGACGATATCTCAATGTGCATTACATCTGTTACTGTTAAACACAATTACTGTTAAACACATTTTTTTTTTCTTCCCCCAATCATGTTTACATCTTATGAATTCAGATCTAAGAAGCAATTTTTTTTTTTACTTCCACTTTTGAGATAATGTTTCTCCATTTTTCCATCTCTATGTCGTCAAACTACTTTGTTTATATATAATATTTCTAGTGTTAATTAACAGTATGCCCAATTGATATTTTGTCATTCGATCATTTTTGATAAGCTGTAATTTATACATATGAATGAGTGAACGTTTCAATCCCGTTGAAACAATTCGTTGACCACCAGAATGATTATCATTATCATCATTATTTTTTACTATTGATCATTTAGAAGGAAAAAAAAGATAGATCTCGATGCACACTTTTCATGACTTTGAATATGAACACAACACATAACGATGCTTTTGTACAGTGGACTTCACTCCGTTGAACTTTGATACGTTGATTTTACTCATGTTTTTTTACCCCGATCCTCTGTTTACCATTGTATTTTCACACAACCCATTAGGTAAGCTTCTCATTCTCATTAGTCCATCCATTTTATAGGTCCCCTCAGGAGGTTATATTATTATTATTATTGTAACCTCTGACCTGAGATAGGTGTTATAGTTATGTATATATATAATATATATATATATATATATACGAATCAACGATAATTGCTTCTATTATTATTATCATTATTATGAGTTATTGCCTTTGTATCTGCTCTCGTTTCACGAATGTTATGTTACCTCTTGATTATTTTATCTGCTTGTTTCAGGTCTCTTGTTGTTAATATACTCTCCAGATACGATATTTGTTAAATAGTTCAATGCATGGATAGATAACCCAGCTATTTTTACCACTTGTTTTTTGGTTTTTTTTTGGGGGGGGGGGGGGGGGGGGGGGTTTTTTTGTTTTTTCTGCCTTTCTAACTTGATGAGCCAGTCTTTTCGTTTTGTTATGATTCATTTTTTTAATAATAAATGAATTATTTGATACTAAATATCTTGCTTCGTAAGATCCCATGTAATTCCCCGATGGATGCTGTCACGGGGGTTGACTGTTTCTGGCATTACATAATATTCAACGTTGAAAAAACTAGGAACGAGAAACTTAGAAAGTCAATTTTCACACCTTGACGTACATTTTAACAGTTTTTATTTTTTTAAAAGGCAATATCCTGGCTAGCTCTCGTTGTCAATAACGATGCAGTCTTCGTCCTGAAAACGACTGCATAGTGGGATCAGCGGCGTACTAATAATAGGTGTTGGTTTTAATTAAAGATCTTGTCGTAGAACGTCATTCTATAATAAGTGAACTCGTTTACAAAGGTTTATTATTATGCACCCATTGTTAATTCAAGTTCAAGTGTAAGTTATCCTATACACATATTTCGGCAATAGGTATTCGTATCTCGTTTGAATCATTTTATAGGTTGGGGGTTTTTTGGGGTTTTATTTTTTTTAAAGATTGATTCATATTGAAACTTTACACCTAATTGTATCTATGATATATTTATATCTGTGAGTCTACGTTCAGCTAGGATCAGCAAACAACTGATTCGATTTTTTGATTTTTTTGTTTTTAATTATTAAATCCCCTGAAAACTGTTCTTATAGATCAGACAGCAAAAAAACTGAATTATGTTGAACATTTTTGTGACCATTTACAATTACGATTGTGAAAGAAGGGAGTACAGCGCCAATACGTCCACACTGTGGCTGGCTATTCATGCTAGAAGTGAAAGTAGTAGCTTTAAGTTTCTTTGCTTTCAGGAATTTTTTTGCAATTTTGTAGGTACAAGGGAAATAACTGTATAAATTAAGGTGGTGAAATCCAACCATTCAGCTTTCTGAAAAAATTCCAACAATTTGTCTTAGGCTTTGGCTATAGTATTTACAAAGGTTTATTTTTCACCCATTGCCTATTCAAGTTCAAGTGTAAGTAATCCTCGATATATTTCCGCAATAGGGTTTTGTATCTCGTTTGAATCATTTTAAAGGTTGGGGGGGGGGGGGGGGTTATAATTGTATCTTTTTTGTTACTTTGTACTTTTTTTAAAAGTATGTACCGGTACTGTATCAAATTTTTGTAGAGGTTGAAGACAGTCGTGTGGGGATTATGAAATGGATTTTAATCATGATGATCTCCCTTTGAATCCCCTTTCAATTGAATTTTGTATCATTTATTATCATGCATCACTGAATGACGAAACTCATGCGCGTCGTTAATAAAATTGACATAGTAAATTGTGGAGTGATTGTTGTTGTATTCTGATTTGTTATATATATAATATATATAATGAGTCACCATTTTTTTTCTATTCTTTATTTATTTCTCCCCTCTGCCTTTCTCTTTTTCTTTGTCTGCTTTTTGACTTTACTGAGCTTTTGAAAAACAGCTGAGCTGGAGAAGGAAAATAAATAAATTCCCTTTATTCATCCTAGGGGGAAATTTGTCTTTCGGGTTTATTCCAAGGGTAGACCGGAATCACCCAGGTGTCAGCCACAGTGCACCACCACAAAGTGGGATCAAGGTGTTAAAAGGAAAAAAAGTTTAGTTCTAGTAGAATTGTTATGGGTCTCTCTGACCGTCCAACAAACATGACGGCTGGATAGATCTAATCACATCTGGAGAAAGTAAGGAATAGACTAAATAATGATAATAATAATGAATAAATGGCATTTGTGTCACCTTGCTCTAAGCGCTTTACAGCAGCTCATTTTCCACGGGGAAGCAATGAAAACACTTAATACGCCATGCCATACGCTGCCTGTTGGCGCAAATACAATTTTTTGGACAAGGACAAACGCTGCAATGTCCCCAACTCCCATGGGGAGCATACAGTAGAGCAGTCTGTTAGGCTCCTCATACTAACACACTGGCAATATCTTTCTCTACCGGTAACTGAGTATTCATTCTCACCTCAGTCAAGTAAGAAAAAATGTTTATGTCCAGAGTCTTTCCCAAGGACTCATCATAAGTGACTTCGACCTGGATTTGAACTCAAGATCTCTCGATCTCGATTCGAGTAGCCTAACCACTCAGCCACCAACGTCACATAGGACCATATTTATTCCAAATGGCTCTGTCATCAACCCATCCGTGACTGGAACAAACTCCCAAATTCAGTAGTAACATTTTCGGACAGTGACAAATTTAAAACCGGCTTACAGAGCGTGCCAAGCCTCACACACCTCCATAAGCATTGCTCGTTTGTGAGATACTTTGGAGAACTCTACAGATACAGATACAGATATGTACAGGTGTAGAAATAGTACCAACTCATAGCTGGGAAAGAAGTCAGGTGTGCAATCCAGAGGGTGGCGAACCATCATTTGTCTACGTCACTCTGGAGAGACCTGGACGTTGGTCCAGGCACGCAGGAAAGAAAAAGGCAGGGTGGAAATGGAAAGCAATAACAAACCACCACATTGTGCCACTGGAGGCGCGACGGCCGAATGGTTAAGACAACAAACTTTCATTCTCATGGCAAATTATGTCATGGGTTCAAATCCTACCCTTATCATCTTGCTGTTTTTCCTGGGCAAGTAGAAGAAATGGGTACTAGCTGCTTACAACTGGGAATGTAGTCTGAGGTATACCATCGTCCTATCCAGAAGAGTGACGTATTGTCACTCTGTCCGCTTCACGACTCACACTTCGGGCCTCAAGGCTCTTAAGGACTCTGCTTACTTTTATTCTATGATTAAGTCCCAAGTCTACTGACGTCATCAAATATAATATGTTTGTACATTAATTGTATACAAGGGTTAGGGTTAGGGTTAGGCCATTGGAATAAACAGAAGCGGAAGGGTTGAAGGGGTATGAAATTCAAAATACATGTTTTCATATCGAGGTTACGTTCAGTGGGTTGATCACCTGCTCGTCTTCAATTGTTGATCCAAAACAGTTTCCAGTTCTTCTATGTTCTATATTATAAAGCTGGTCCCTACACTGTACTGTTGAATGAAATAGAATGGATAGGGAAAAACAGAAAGATTTCAGAGTAGCTCAGCCAGACATTTTTTTCCTTCTAGAGTGGACGTAGCATTTCCTTCTCTCACTCTCTTGTTACTAGTTTCTCTCACTCACCCATAATATAAAAGCGTTCAGCATTGGGGAATGGGGTCAAATTCAAGAAAAGATAACTCTTGTCAAATTGATCACAAAGATGACATTTAATTTGCATTAATTACGTAATATATATTTTGCACAATTACAATTACAATTACAAACACATATTGTCACTGTACAATATCCAGGAGTGGGAAAAGTAAACGATATTTCCACAGAATGATTCAAATTAACCACAATTACAATCACATCAATACATTCGACTGGTTCACCAACGACAAACATGGAGCATGATGATACTGATACTGATAGTGAAAAATAAATCTGTAAAAAAATAACAAAAATAAATGAATATGTAACACAGGAGACATCAGTCCCACCATTTCAATGTCATTCATGATTCAATCATCGTATTCATTGAGGGATTGTTATAGACAATCACAATCCATTTATCTCATACATGTCAAAATGGAACATGTTGGTTGGGGGTCCGTAGCTCAAGAATAAGTTCGTAGCATGAAACGAATGGTTTTTAATCATTTAAAAAACGCTCCTGTGTAAGTCACAATGTCAATTTCATACAACAATGCAGCAAGCTGGAATGATGGCATCACTATTATTCATATCCATTTTAATTTTACTTATAGTATTATAATTAACGTTAATTTCTCTCTCAAAGTCACACTGTCGTTCTTCAATTGGTTGGCAACACCATCAAGGAATTATAGACAGGCTTTTTTTATATTATACGGACACAGATTTAATGGTCCCAAAGAGATGATGATGTTTTGGCTTTCTTGAGCTGTACCACCAAACACCTATGACAACATTCACTCATCCATTGTAACAGATTTTCAATCATAAAATTTCTTTGATAATAACAATAGAATAAACATCTTGCTGTTGAAAGCATCAAAACAAAAACAAAAATGTTACCATGTCTTCAGGCCTGGGGCCAACCCCTACACTAATATCATACTACAATGATGTTAACCCATCTTTTTAATATTAATAGATAGTTTCTTTAGTATGTCACTTACAGTGTCAATGTTTTGTTGTAAATGTAGGCTATATGAATATGTGTCTGTGTGTGTTTGGGGAATGCGTGTCTGGATGATGCCACATTCGCTGGAGACGTGACTTGAATCACTCCAACAGACAAAGCAGCAACTATACGTATTGCCTTACCTCCAGCTGGTTCCCTTAGAAGGTGGTTCAGACCAAAAAAAATAGTTTATAAATTTAAATTGGTCACTTCACATACTGCTTGTTAAATGCTATTGCTATGGACCCATTTCCTTCCATGGCTTTGGTATATGGAATAGCCCACTGTTACCTCGGTATATGGAATAGCCCACTGTCACCTCAGTATATGGAACAGCCCACTGTTTGCCTTTATGAGGTTGGTTTGGGGATTTGTTTCTTTATTTGGTTTAGGGTGAGGCGGGGCGGGGGTTAGTTTAGGGTTTGTTTTGATTTTTTTTAGGGGGAGCACGCTTCTCAAATTGTTGTTTTACGGTCCACTAGGCAGTGAGTCGGTGTGCTGCATAATGAGACGTGCTAGGATATGAGTCTTTAGATTTAAATTCAATAACTCTATTTGTGTCCTTATTAAATTATAATACGTAAATCCAATATAATGTAACGTTTTGTTCAAATCATATAAATCCAATGCATGACTTTAATTACAATGACGATATGAGTGACATCAAATAGAACGACTTGAACAATTTTCACCACGATATTATACAGATACAGATAGTTATATATTTTATATATTATGTACACAGATCAATAGATAATAAACAGAGCTGTACAAGTGAGTGACTGGGAGTCATGACTACCTGTATCATAAGTGGAAAATTTGACAGGAATTGAATATTCTCATCTGCCGGCCATCGGTATAAAGTACCTAGACCAACATCATTCTTGGCATTCAATTTTAAAATTGTCAATTGTCAATTTGGAGTGAGTGTATGTACAGTCAACTGCCCTAAAAGTTGATGCCATCATCACGGGGATGATGGGAAAAGACCAAAACATCTCATGCAAAGTTTGGAAGGGACATAATCTAATAATGGAAAGGGGAGCAATACAACTTTTATACAATCTAAGTCAGTCACTTATCTCCCTTTGTGACAGTGCCTGATGCTGGTGTTGGCATTCTGTTGTCCCCTTTCTAATTTCATCTTCTCCCCATTATCTATGATAACTGTACCTTTCTTTCTTTCTTTATTTATCATTTCCTTTCTACCTTTCGGTGTAAGGTTAAGTGCGGACAAACTCTCGTCATTGATCTCTATCCAGAGTCTTCCTCTTTACATCCAAATACCTACATCCCCTCTTTCCTATCCCCTCTGATAACTGTACCTAGACGTCTAATTACACGGATGAAGAGGGGAGCACTACTTCTTACAGATTATGGGGAAAATAACCTACACAACTTGTCCTACTACTGTAACTGTAACTGTACTGGTGTTTTTAAGGATGTTGAGAGAGTGAACCAAACACATTGTTTCGTCACCGTAGACTACTACAAGTCAATTTGATCTTATTCACATAAGTGCCAGTGCCATTGATTGACAGAAACAAAGGACATCCACACAGACATCGTGTCTGAGTATTGTTATTATGTTGTGCGAAGCATTTCTAAACATGGAAACCATTGAAAAATTACAATTTATTGTTGTCAACGATAGAGATACAAATTCAGCTTAAGAGAGGTTGACTGTACTTTTACTCCATGACATCCCCGCACACATCAAATAAAAAGCCATGACAGTTTGGTCTATTTCAAATCATAAATGACCCAGAGGACCAAATCATTATTATACACAAGAAGGAAAACAATAACACAGCCATTTAATTAACAGTAAAACAATCGCACAAATAAAATCATGATTTATGTCCCGAAACCTCTGACATCCCGACAACCACTGACAATCTGAGTCATGCTGAGGTAGCTGAAATAGTTCATGGGAAGTACATAATATTCATTTGTGAAAAAAAAAATCACTTCCATTTTTGTTGTGTTTTTTTGTTTTTTCTTTCTCGTTTTTAAGCCTTTGTTGAAAAGAAGTAGAGGTAAATCTTTGATGATAATGGTCTGAGCTTTGAAGACAAATTCAGTCTATGTTATTTTAGAAGCATTAATTCATCAATTTACAATTTCTTTGTAAAGTAAGTGACCTTCAGATTTAAGTATCTTGACCTCAGACAGACCGAATACCAGACCTCTACATCACCACCTCTGCCATTGTGTGCCTAAAGGCACGGCGCACACACGCTATCGTTTGGGCCGAAGCAAAGCAAATAAAGTACGCTACTCACCATATCATCGCTATGAAAAAAACGTCCTATCTTTGATGGGCACATAGGTACGAAAATGGAATTTGGCAAATACAAAAGTAATCTATGATTGATTGAAAATCTTTGGTGGTGTCAGTATCAGTATCCGTTGTTCCAAAGTAATATTAACTTTTATGCACCGAGAAACAATTATACAATCTTTTTGCCTTCGTTCGTTCCATTTCTGTACCTTTATAAGCCCATCAAACAATGGAGACTTTTTACAAGCTCAATTGGTGTAAGAGTAAGACCCATTTGAAAGAGTTCATCAAATCCTGTTATCATAGAGAAAAAGACAGAATTATCAACAGAGGAGAAAAAGCATTTGGTTTAATCTAATTCTAATGACAGTTTTAACAACTATCTAGTAACTTTTGACACGTTGGCAATATATAATAGTGTAAAGAGAGAAATATATATATATTGTATATATATGAATATATATAAATGTATACAGCTGTACATAGTTTCAAAATCATTTTGATCGCTTCATGCCTATATTCATATTCACTAATTTGATCGCTGGTTGTTCATTTAGAAATCTCTTTCTATCTCATCATCAGTGTGTGACATATAAGAGTTATCCTGTATCGGAATGTCGGAATGAACGTCCAAAATGAGTGGATGGTGTGAATGACAAATTAGTCTAACATGTTTGGTCATCATCCGAATACAGTGAAGAGACTTGCTGTACCTTACTATAACACTAACACCCACTTGTTTCTCCAGAACACTATAGTTAAATGACTTGATTTTCAAAAAGAAATGAGTCATCATGAGTTTGTGAAGAAGTAAAACAGCAGTATCCCCTGGTCCCCTTTCTACATCCAACCTCATCGGGTGTCCTTTAGACAATACAAAATAATTTCAAGGGTTGACATTGACAGTAAAATACTGAGCATGACGGTTATTTCAAGTCATATTAATGAAGGAAAAGAGGGGAAGGGGTGGAGCAATGCCATTTTTGTGTATCGATAATTTGTGCTTTGAACATTTCTACCAGTTTCCGTTTTACACAACAGGCCCTATCATGGGTTTTAACTCCAAATTCAAACTTCAAAATCTTATTGGTCACTCTTATCAAGATGTTATTCACAGGTTGATTAAATATAATCTATAATAACATTGGTCCAATCTCTTTCCCAGCCTTTCCAATACGAATTCCTCAAAGAAGCAGCAAACTGTATATCCAGCATGTGTTGTTTCAGTTTCAATGTAATCTTTCAATAACATAGCAGTCACGACCATAATCAAATCATATCAACATATTAAACCTTTCCTCTAATAATTCTTTATAAATCTTTAAAACTATTATTAGTCTCATATCATAGTCATATATAGAAAATCATTTTAGAATTTTCAACAAAAATAAAATTCATTTTAATGGTAAGTAGGCTACTCAATTGGAAACGTAATATGTATCTATATAATGATATAAACATTAATTAGTTCATTAAATAAAGAAACAATTTTAAAAATCAACAATTCAACAACGGAAAAATGACTTAGAACTTGTTATGGATGGATGTGGAAATGCATGACCGACAATAATAATGAAATAAAATAATGATCCTCAAACTGCAAGGACTGTTGGTGAGATTCTATGACGTTGAAGACAAGAGCCTATAGACGCCCATTAATTATTAATATGTGCAAGTCTTAGTAGGGAAACCCCTTCTCCCCTCTTCGTGAAAATTGTAGACAAGTCGTTTACTATAAATTATGACAAGTCAGTGTTTGATGAGTCATAATCAAAGAACGTCCCCATGGGGATGAAATAAAGTATTATCTTATCTTATCTTGTCTTATCTTATCCATTTCATCTTCTTGTCATTCACTACTTTTCTCCCAGGGAGAACCTGTCTCGTTCTTTATAGACAAAAAAAACTTTAACTCTTTCCTTGAAGGCAGCCTGCCACACTTATATAGGGCATCTCCAATAAGGAGCTCTAAGCACTTATATTTAAAAAACTATGATATTGCTATAACTTATAAACAAAAACTGTTCACTTTCCCTCCATCAGCCTCCTCCACTTGCTTCACAGAATAGTAGTTGGAAAATGTTACATGCAGTGCCAGTCACTAAACATAAACGAGAATACAAAAAAAGATTTGATTGCCGAAAGGGAAGATTGAACTCAATCCCTCCTTTCGGCAATCAAATCTTTTTTCTATTCTTGTTTATTGTCTCTCACTGTCACTGCATGTAACATTTTCCAACTATTAATCTGTTTATCATCCATTCCCGCTCCCTATTTATTGAATTCAAAGACAGGTTAATCAATTCATTTTCAACTGCAATTCTACTACTACTACCACTACTCTAAAAAAAAAGTCCTTGAGTTCTCATAATTTATAAAAAATAAAAATTTAAAACAACTTATACATATTCAATTCAGATAATATTGACAGAAAATTTTTGTCCCAAATGGTTTGCTAATCGTATCAATAGCAAAGGCCAGTGACTAGAACAATGGAATAGAAATAGTGTAATGACACAAGCCATACATGGATATGATCAATTTTAACACAAAAACAACCTGTTGAACCTCCAGACCTGCCCCACACGAACAGATTCAATCTGAATTATACTGATGATTTTCTACCACTTTTTGAACATTTTCTGAGACTTTTTTTTTCATCAAGATACAGTTGGTTTTATAAACTTCAAATTAATGTTTAAATATTAATTTTTTTTAATTTACATTTTTTTATATTAAATGACTTAAGACTTGCATTCAAAATCTTTTTTTAAGCACAAATTGTACTGAGCTTAAATTCATTAAATTTCAAGTACAAACCCATCAAAGCAGGCATTTTTTTCTTGATTATATTTTTTTATATCACTCTGACTCTAACTCTAATGAAGAAGATACAGATTTTTTAGCTCAAAAATTTGATTTGTTATCATCAGGATAAAACAGATTTGTCTTCTCCAGTGTGTGGCAGGTCTGAATCCCTAAATCAAACCATCCAAGCCCATCAGCTGTTGGTTGGGTTGATGCATTCTTTAACTATAAACCCTAGACCATGTCTTAATCTGTCTGTAATGATTGAGGTACGTCAGTCTCTCATTGGTTGGCAAATAAAGAACTTGGCCTGACTCTCCGCCGTGATTGGTTTAAAAGTAGGGCTGGTGGTGGTGGTTGTTGGCGGGTACAGTCCTCTGACTTGATCTCATCCTCCTCGGTAATTACCTGGGTGACTGTACGGTATTACTAGGGACAGAGGCTGGCTATCGCTCATTGTCTATCGGATTGATTCAAAAAGGAACATTATACATCAATCTTAAACAAAAACAACTAAAAATGTTCTTCTTTAACCTTAACTGTTGTTAACTTAATCCACTATCAAGAGTATGATTTATGTGTTATTTATACTACTATACTACCAAAAATGATAAATTGCCTCATGCAATAATTTAACAGATGCCAGCATAAATCTTAACTCAAAATATAGAAAGAAAAAAAATGTACCTACATGCACCATCAAATGGCTATCCAAACATAGTTTTACAAAGATATATAATATAATATAAATTTATTAGGAAATTGTTTTGCTGGTCCAATTAGCCCTCTAGTTTTACTTGGGTCCTGTTTCAGTAGATCCGAATCAACATGAAGCAATTTGAGCTGTCCTAACAAAAAATTTTTAAATCGTCTTCAACTTCAAGTCCAATGGAAAATCTGTAATAATTCCGGCATCATCATTACTTATTGAATGTGAGCATCTTCAAGTAAAAACATACTCCTTTGGAGAGTGATTTATTTCAATAAATCTATTACTATCTTCCATTTTCCCCTCCCTTTGGTCAGAACAATCTCGCTCATCATATCAAATACAAATCTACACAGGAGCTGCCTTTCAACCAAGTATGTCCAATTTCCATCTCTACATCCTTTGATGTGACTTATACTTATACCTCAATGTACTCAATTAACTATAGAACTGATAGGCTGATTTTTAAAAAAAACAATCTGGCATTTAACTCTCTGACCATGTGCCCCATTGACCAGCCTACGTATCAATTCCCAGAACTCCAGGTAAACAACTGTTCATTTTCCAAGAAAAGATGATGACAATCATAACAAGTCATCCTTATAGCATGCAATCTCATACTGAGAGGAGGGTAGCAGTCTTCACAGTTCATTCTTCCATGCTATGAGAGGTCAAATGCTTTCATTCCGGCCACATCATCATTAATCCATTTCAAAATTTAAAAAACAATCAATTCAATTTTGACACATTTCACAGCCTTCATCTTTTTTCAATTCTGGTTCCAATTCGAACAAAAAATAAAGAAACTGAAATATGATAATTTCATAAAATAAATTTATTTTCAATCTTTTCACAGTTAATACATCCAAAAAAATATACCAACATTAAAACAATAAATATATACAGTTATAGTATAAACAGACCTGGTAAAAATAATTTAAAAAATTCAACATCTTACTTCACTTTCACATTTTATTCTTTTTTTCACATTTTCTTTTAGTTTTATTCATTTTTCTTTACTTATAAAACAAGCTTTTGCATTTCTCAATCTTTTTAAAATTTATTGTCAAATCAAGAGAAAAAAACAACCCGACCCACTAGCTATATCATCAAAGAAAGATATTCTTATCAAGTTAAATTCTAATTCTCCTGAGATTTTATTACAACCTAATGCCATTGACGAGTCTTTAGACGTCAATTTAACCACGACGTGTCGGGAATCCGAGGGTGATATAGCCACCTTGAATGTCCCTACAGGATTCTAATGGATAAGATTAAACTGACAGAAATTGAACAATTAACAAAATAAAAATCAACATTTTTAGGAAAGAGATACTATTTTTCTTCAAGTTTTTAATTTACCACCCTTTTGGACATTACAGTCTTATGAAAGGCAATAAATTATAAACTACAAAGACAGACAAATCAAAACATGAAAGTGTGGTGTATAACAAAAGAAAACATATCGGTAAAAAAAATAACAATAAATACAACACAAAATGCTCAGCAGATAACAAGCTTTTCAAAGTTCAAAGCACAATCAAAAGGTTGGTGGTTTTATGTTTTGTTTGTAATAAATGCTTCGTTAGAAACATTGGCACGAGAACCTTTGAGAATACTGGATGACAATAAAAAAGATCTATATAGTATAAAATCATTTTTGTTAAAATAAAAGTGAAGATGACTATTTATGACACAAATATAATGTGCAACTTCAAGATAGACACTTCATCTTGATGTTAGTCCTTATAATAGCTGTGTCAAAACGCAGCGAAATACTCTGTACCAGAGTATTTCACTTAGTGAGACACTTTGTCCGTCCACATGACACGCGAATGGCACGAGGCACTGGCCGAGGCTGACACACGTATCCATGGCAACAATGATGACAATACAATGCTGGTTTCCAAATGCAATCAACACTGGAATATTACACAGCATCAAATAAGCTACCAAAAGGTCGTGTCCTACTGTCATGAGGGGTAAGGCTTTCAATGCCTCCTTCCACAACAAAAAATATATTTAAAAATCTAGTTTCTATTTTTTCTATCAATGATGATAAGTGATTAAGTAGGGCTACATCAAAATCAATTTAATACATTTACACGAGAGCATCTTAATTACAAAATGTCATGGTTGACATAACATGCTTTATCATTTTAGCAGTTAAGTTCAATGGAAATGAGGGTGACACACTAAAAGCCTTCATATATAATATATATATCTGTCACTGTAACTATTGTTGCCAGGTGATGCACAAAATGCTCGGGACTTTTTAAATGCAAAAACAAAAAGTTCAAACACAACTGTGGTGTAACTGACGAGAATGCAAAATATTTCTAGAATTATTTTTTCAAAAGCAAACACAACTCAGACCAGAATATCATATGAACAGTTCCATGCCAAAATGAGAGGACCGAGATAATATGACCATTAAAATCCTTCTTAAAAACATCATCTTCTTCGCAGCCCTTTATCAAACGATAACACCGTTCACCTCATTGGGTATGGTGGCTATGAGAAACTATAGTGTATGTTAATTAGCGTCAATGATTGAAAGCACAAATCGGCAACGCTTCCACCATAGGTTTTGTCGGGTCATTATTAATATTGTATGTTGCTAAGACAGCTGTCAAAATGTTAAGATGACGACTTTTATTCAACTTTAACAAATTTATCTTTCCATTAATCTGCAACTGATGTCATGGTAGAATCAAATGCCACTCAAAAAGTTCAAACTCGGCATTTCTCAGTTTGTCATAAAACTGTTCATATAGTATAAAGACTCTTCACTTAAATATGAGAGGAGGGGTGGGGGTTGGAGACATGGACAAAACAAGGTTAGTTTATGACCATTAAGTCACTGCAACAATGCACAAAATACATCACCATACCTCATTATTGTGAGAATCCACCTGAATCAATCTTTGTTCACAAATATATAACAAAAACAAAAAAACAAAAAAACAAAAAAAAATCAAGACTTGCAACAAAAAGAGTGGTTTATATATTTTTTAAAAGTTATCTTCAATATCAAACTATAAATGTGTAACAAATCAAACAAATCATACAAGATTTCAACAGAATAAAATTTATCATCGAGAAACATTTGACTCACTGTCTGACCAATATATTTTGACTGTTATAGAAACAAAAGTTATATTATTAGGCTAGTAGTAGTAGCAGTAGTAGTATCTCATGTATTACTCATTATAGAATTATAAAGGAAATAGATTCAACATGTCACCTCCCTTCAATTTCTAGGATAGATAGATATTTTCTAAGAGTGAATCAATCCGGCCAGAAAATCCTGTAAAATCACACATTTGGCACAGTTGATAATACAAATTCATATCATTTTAATTTCTATGGCGCCTCATCCCACACATGGGCAACAGGCGCAAAGTTAGTTAAAAGACCATTCAAAGAAGGATCAGCAATGTTGTGCCTTCAGTAGACACATAATATGAAGTCAGAACTAAATAAGAGACCTGTGATTGGCATTCACAAAGGGATGGCTTGTAGATGTTAAAATGCAGGAGGGATGGATTGACGGATGGTGCGATGGAAGAGTGGGGGGCGGATGAGACAAAAAGACGATTTCAGCGGTGTGTTTCTTGGCAATACGTGCCATGATCTGTGACAACGTGTCACGGATTTAATCTTAAGTAGAATAATAAGAAATAAGAAATCAAGTCTTTAGAGACTAACTGTAATTTTGATTAGTTCAATGTCGTTACTATACAATTTAGAAAAACCATTTCAATGTATGTCAATGATTTTAAATTAACAAGATCTTTTTTTTGGGGGGGGGGGGGGGGGGGGGGGGGGGCAAAAA
>JARFNW010165191.1:0-28464 GCA_031763155.1 Dirona albolineata
CTTCAGAGCTTGACACATGGCTGGTCCCTACACTGCTTATTGCGGTATAAAGGGGATTCGATAAACAAACAAACATAGTGATTGAATTTGAGGATTTAAGCACTGTTAGGAAAGAAGTAATGATGTTAGACAAATGACAGATACATTGCTTCTTGTTTCATTTGTCTGTTTGAAAATGTGTGAAAAATTAAGTCTTTTTTGACTGAAAGCAATTGATGTTCACATAATTCAAATTTTTCTTGAATTTAAATATTTTGTATTTTTTACGTTCTCCGTAGGATGCCAATTTGCAGCTGTCTCACGAAAAGAAAGAGCCATTTTTAGAATTACACAGAATCCTTGAAGCCCTGCGTCATCGAGACCTCAGTCCAGCCATAGAGTAAGTTTTTTATATGACTCTATTAATAATTTACAAAGGTCTCTTTTCATTATTGATATGAACTCTTTATTTTCCATCTCTCCCTTCTTTTTTTTTCTATTTTTCTCTTTTTTTTTCTCTTTTTTATTCCACTTACAATGATGGATATTTTTGTCATGAACTCAAAAAAGAAAATAATTGCCTGTACAAGGGTTTTCAATGGCACACAATTTTTAAAAAAATTTTTTTTGCATATTTTTTTGTTTGCCTGATATTGAAAAGTTACAGTTAATCACCTTACTCCGAAAAAGTTGCCGTAGGTATTGATAAAGGAACAAAACAATTAACCACTTTTCTTGTTTTGGTTTTTTTTCAATAATTGATGTTATTGTATTTTTTAAAAATGAAAAATTTGAACTAAGAGATGATAATTTGTAAAGAAATGTTGTGTTCTGACATTGATACATGTCTACACTGCGGTGCTGAACTGCGGCTGATGCTTGGGTTATTTCAGTCTTTTTTCTCTCCAAACAAACCCTTTCGACAAAGTTGTGGATTTGTGGACGAAATGAAAGCAATTTTATTTTTATTTATTTTATATCGTTATCAGATGGGCAGCACAGAATCGGAAACACCTAAATAAAAGGAAGTCACCCCTTGAGTTCAAGCTCCATCGTCTTCGATTCATTGAACTTATCAAGATGGGTTACTCGCGGCAAAGAGACGTGCTAGAATACGCACGCAACCTTGCACCATTTGCCAACATGCACCCTAAAGGTATGGCCTTTGAATATATTGATTATTGTGCTGCTGAATAATAGTTTCTATTACCTTGAAAGAGTAGTCATAACAATCTTATTATTATTTAGACTGATTTTTTAATTTGTTTTTTTAATTAAAAAAATTGTTGGTTTTAATCTTCTCTTCTTCTTCTTCTTCCTCTTCTTCTTCTTCTACTACTACTCCTCCTTCTTTTTCCCTCTATTACTATTATAATTACTATTATTACTATTATTATTATTATTATTATTACTATTATTATTATTGTTATTATTGTTATTATTGTTATTATTATTATTATTATTATTATTACTATTACTATTATTACTATGTTGCCAAAGTGAGAAGTAGGATCAAAATATTGATCATATACAGATTGTGTAGATATTTTTGCATTGTCTCTATTCTATACCTTGATTTCTTCATCTTCTACTTCTACCTTTCTTTCTGACCTTACATATTTCATCTCAGAAAATGTTAATTGTTTGGTTTTTTTGTTTGTTGTTCAGACATGCAGCAACTGATGGGCTCCCTGCTCTACCTACAAAAAGGGGTTGAGAATTCATCCTACAGCTACCTGTTTGACGACACCAGCTGGGAAGAGATCTGTGAGATTTTCATGAAGGATGCATGCGGCCTGCTGGGACTCTCAGTGGAGAGCCCTCTGAGTGTTGGGTAAATAGATTGATGTGATTAAAAACTGACCGACTGACTGACTGGGGAGCTGGTGGCGCAGTGCTTAAGTCACTCGCCTTTGGTTTGAGAGGTCGCTGGCTTGAATCCTGGTGGAAGCACTGGATTTTGCGGCGTACACTGCAGGGAACACCTTGGTTATTCCTGTCTACCCTCGGAATAGACTCTAAAGACAAATTCCCCGTCTGGGATGAATGAAGGGAATTTATTTTATTATTATTATTATTATTATTATTACGAGACACCTTAGCTGGGCAAATTAAAAGTCTGGCAGAGTCTAGCCCATGGCTACATTTGAATTTGAAAATTCACTTTTGTGATGGTATGAATGGGGCATGACAAAGAAAGAAAGGAATGAACTGCGGCTGTGGAGCTGACTCCCACGAGTCATTGTTTCAAATTTGGCGCATTAGTCGTGTAAATGAACATAGTTTAAAGAACTGATCAAGTGATTCTGTATTTGTATCTGCATTGTTACGTCAAATGATCCAACTCTGGAATATAATCGACTTGTGCATGTGTTTGTGTGTATTGAGTGATGCTACATTCGCTGGGGGCGCGGCTTGAAGCAGTGACTATACCGTCATCCAACTAGTTCCATTTGCAGATGGTCCTGACAACAACAAAATATTTTTTTATAAATGTTACACACTGCTTGAGGCGTTTTTTAATTGTTTAATTTTTTCAGACTTTGAACCTTGTCTTATCACTAACCACCTCCTCTCCTCTCTTTATATTTCTGCATTAGGATCAATGCTGGATGCAAAGCCCTGCCACCCTTGCTTTCCATCCGCCAAGTCATGCAGTCTAAACAAGTCGCTGGTGTGTGGTCTTCGAAAGAAGAACTTCCGGTAAGTTTTCTTTCCTTTCCTTTCCGAATCCCTGATGAAAAGTGGGGGAAAACGAATGACTACATTGAAACCCTTATATTTACCCATCACCGGTGCAAGAAGGAGAGAAAGATAATACTTTATTAGCAATACAGATGAGTGACGGGGTCATGGACCAGGTCCTGTTGTTACTTTCAAAGGAAGTGTGTAGTACCTGGTACCACTAAGACTACCTGTTGTTACTTTGAAAGGAAGTGTGTAGTACCTGGTACCACTCAGACTACCTGTTGTTACTTTGAAAGGAAGTGTGTAGTACCTGGTACCACTAAGACTACCTGTTGTTACTTTGAAAGGAACTGCGTAGTACCTGGAACCACTAAGACTACCTGTTGTTACTTTGAAAGGAACTGCGTAGTACCTGGTACCACTAAGACTACCTGTTGTTACTTTGAAAGGAACTGCGTAGTACCTGGAACCACTAAGACTATCTCTGTGGATCCTTCCCATTGTTATCTCCCCAACGTAAAACAAGGTGAAAGCACTCGAGTTCAATTTCTATCATTTCAGGGCAGGGTTTTTCATCTGTTCACCACATTGGCACTTCCCTCTTTTTTGCCCCCCAATCTTTCAGTTTTTACTTTATAAAACCATGCATGATAAGATAAGATAAGATATACTTTACTAATCCTAAGAGGGAAATTATTAAGGTTGACAAAAAGCTCTGTTTAAACACATGGTACATAGAAGTTACTGATATAATATGTCCATTCATACATTCATACATACACATAACATGCAAGTAGTTGATATATTATTTACAACCATAGTAACATGTAATACGAAAAAGAATAAGAATGCTGGGGTCAGACAGGAAGTGTTTGGTAAACTGTCAGGCACCAGTGATGCATGTGTGAAACGTAAATACTTGCTGGGTGCTCAGTGAAGAGGGCAGAGAGACAGTAGAAAAAATCTGTCCTGGTAACCACAGATCCATGGGACATGCAGGTCTTCAACTGTAGGTACCCAATATCTGTGGTTACCTACAACGTCTTTAGTTCATAGCATAAACATACTATGGATTTCCCATCTTCTGGAGGCGTGAACACCGAACGACACTACTACTATTTTAAAGAATTTTTCTTTCATTCCATCACTCAAGGTGGAGATTGATCTGGGCCAAGATTACCAGTTTCACTCCATTTTCGCCTGCCCCATCCTAAAGCAACAGAGTACCGAGCAAAACCCCCCCATGAAGCTGACCTGCGGTCACGTCATATCAAAGGATGCCCTCCACAAACTGGTGGTAGGGAACAGCAACAGGTAATCATAAAATTATTAAAAATGAATAAATTCCCCTTTATTCATCCCATGGGAAATTTTGTCTTCTGGGTCTAATCCGCAGTGCAGTGTCGCAAAGTGGGATCACGGTCTTGACAAAAAAAACTGTGCTTCCACCGGATTTGATCCTGTGGCCTCTTGAACCAAAGGAGAATGACTTAGTCACTGCGCCACCGGCTCCCCTAATCAGTTACCCATACCTATTTCTGCTTATTTGGCTACTTCCTCTTCTTATTTGGCTACTTCCTCTTCTTATTTGATTGTGAAACGCATAGAGCATAACCTGGTCATGATTATGCGCTGTATAAATGCTATGTATTATTATTATTATTATTATTATTATTATGTATTATTTTATTATTATTATTATTATCATCATTATTATTATTTGGCTACTTCCTCTTCTTATTTGGCTACTTCCCCTTTTACTTTATCTTCTTTGGCCTTTGTGGGTGTTTTTTTGGGTTGTTTTTTTTTTCTTTCTGCTTTTTATCACCTAAATCATTGCCCTTGTCATAAACTGAAATGAAGATGTGGTCGGTAGTTCTCTGTTTATTTTAAAGTTATCTTAAGTGTCATAAAGATAAAGGATGAAGATAGATTTATAGTCTGTATCACCTATACAAGAAGAGACTCACAGATTTCACTTCATTATCCAGCAGGCCATGTTATTCTAAGTCTAACTCGACTCCCCATGGAGCAATCAGCAGAGAGTGTTTCATTTTGTATGACGTTTGAACATCTTTTCCTGTTCCTCAGATTCAAATGCCCCTACTGCCCTCAAGAAATGATCACTACAGAAACAAGACAAATTTATTTTTAGCACTCAATGTTTATATTTCACTTTCATAGTTTTACATTATTATTGTTGATATTATTATAATTTTTTTAATTATTATTATTATTATTATTATTATTATTTATTATTATTCTTTATTATTATTATTGATATTACTATCATCTTGTTTGTTGTCACTGGTATTTTTTCATAAGCAAACTAAACATTTTCAAAAGCCCATATTTGTGTCTTTGATTCATGTTAAAAAGCACGAATATTTTCTAAGCATTATTATATAGTTAGTCATGTCAAAAATATTTGAATAGTACTTGTACAGTGGTTAAGCAACAAGGTATTTGTATGCTTGATTTTGAGCCCCTGTGGTTCTCATGTCTCGTTGCAATATTTCACTTGGTAGTTTGTTCAAGAAAGATAATTAACTTACTTCCATGAAAGATGATGAAAATAATTAGGGGGCTTTCTCATTACTGGCATGCTCTGGTCCTTTCTAAGAAAGGATAAACTTAGCATTGGTCTGAATTTGCATAATTCTTATCGTGTTACAACATCATGACGTTACGTTATTGGGGTTTTTAAAATATTTTCTGAAATACCAAACATCGTTAGAGTAAATTTAATTTAACAAATGTTTTCTAGATATTTGTATGCCTTAATCTTTTACCGTTAGAAAAATTGTAACATGAAAAATTTAAATTTACCCACAACAAGTGTATTTCAGGAAACAATACTGAAGGCCTATGAAAATACTTTATGTATCATTTAAATTTCAGATTTTAACCCGATTCTCTTTAGACGTCATCATAGGTTTAAACAATGGTTTTAGACAATCAACAAATTACGGCAAAATTAATTTGCCACCTGTAAAATCATATAACTAGATTTGTTATGTCATATTGTGGTCATGATTAATTTCTTTGAATCATTAACTGCATTTTGAAAAATGAGTCTTTTGCTTCCATTCTTTTTTTTACATGAGTGGGTGAGTGTGTTTGAACATGAATTTTTTCTTCTTTCACCATTTTTTAAATTGTTTTTATATGGGGATAAGGGACTCTTCTTTTTATTTATGTTCAAAATTATTATCATTGTTATGTCAAAGAAAAATGATCTGTGGTTCTTGAGTGTCAAACATATAATATTTGTTGTTTCTCAAACTTGTTTAAAATTTAAAAGTTATCATGCATTCTCCGAGTTCATAGATCATTTGTCGAAGTTGGCTCTGTTTTTGCCATGAATAGTCTGTGTAGAAGAGTTGTTGTTGTTTATGGAGTCCCCTGTATACCGCCCACTGCGGTAGAAGAGTTGATAGAGGCAACTTTGTGTTAGGAATAAAATAGAAATAACTTTGAGCCTGCCACTGTCAAAACTTAACTGTCACTTGCCACTTGTTTGAATGTCTGTCACATCTACCTCCCATTAAATACCTAGACATCCACAACACTGCATACCTCAATTGACAACAGCTACAACAGACAAGCAGATACTTCATTATAGCTTCGAAGCAAAGGGCAAGAGCTTAGTGAAAGTAGAAATGAAGTCATACTATTAAATTCTTACGTCTTCTGTCGTGCTGATTCTTTTTTCCGTTGTGCATCAAGTTTTTAAACTGTGTGCATACACATGTGTAGACTACACATTAAAAGCAAAGGTGCCACTTTTTAGACATCAAGGTATGTAGAAAAAAAGGGGAAAATGGTGTACCTTCAAATATAAAACGAGTAACAAAACAAAGAATGTTTTTTGGACTCGCCTTCGTTAACCAACAAACACAAACATATTTCCATGTTAGTTAGCTGACGATGTGGAAACCTGAAACGTTCTTTGTTCTGTTTCTTGTTTTACATTTGAAGCTATACCATTTTCCTTCTTCGCCGCCTGAATTTAGGCATTTTAGATCTACCTGGAAAGCTGAGGCAGGACTAGTTTGTAATGTGTAACCGCCATTAAACATTATTGCTCAATGATTACAACTTAAACTGGCGTGATTGCTGACAGTTCAGAGTTCAGGCAGTGTTATAGGTCCCAGTAGCATCACTGTAATAAATGAACTAACGCTAATTGCTTTCAGTGTCATAGTTGACAAGATTCTCAAAAGTGTCAGGTTTCAAAAAGTGCATCTATAATATTATTATGAGTGGCTTTAAAACGCACCCTTTTTGTGTGCAATGGAACAAGCGTCTTACTTGATCCAAGTGAGACTGTGTGACTTTCTGGATGGCAGTGTACGCAGCAAGTTCTTTTTTTAAATTTTTACTTATTACTTTATTTTTCGTGTTATCATTAAAGACAGATAAGATGCTATGAATATCTTTTCTTTGATTCTTCCAGCCATGAATTTATTATCTCTCATACTTTGGTTGTGAGCCTCCTCTGTTCTTGACCAAAAATTGTATTCATGCTTAACGGGGAACGTGTGGCGTATTAAGCGTTGAGTGTTCCGCTGCTTACCCGGGGTAAATGTGCTACTGTAAAGCGCTTTGAACATGGTGATGATCGTGGATAAGTGCTATATAAATGCCATTTATTATTATTATTTATTAGTTCTATTTCTATGTCATAGTGTGATCATGGGTATAGGGAATTAAATAAAATCAGAGAAATTAGGCAATGTCAATACTTCATGAATGTTCTTTTTCACTTCATTTTGTGTCTATTTACAATTGTTATATATATATACATTTTTTTCCCTCCTATTCTCACTGTGCTGTATGTTGTCTACTCAATTGCTTTCACTCGCTCATTTATTGATCCACAAGTTTTGAATTGCCTCGCTCCTGTCTGCCTTTATTACTAGACGAAGGCCTTTTTAACAATAATAGATGCATTTAATTTTTTTTTAAAGTAAATATTTCCCACTTTTTTGTTTGTTTGAAAGGGCGTTAGCATGAGAGAACGTGTTTTTAAAATTATTATTTTTATTACTTTTATTGTTATTAATATTATTATTATTATTATTATTATTACTACAATTATTATTATTATTATTATTACTACTACTACTATTATTATTATGATTATTTTTGTTATGACTGTGTGTATATGATTGATTATTATGTGTAAAATATATATCTCGCTATTTTTATCAGGTGATGTGATAAAGAAAAAAAAGGATGTAAATATTTATTTGTAAAATTGGCATTCGGTGCCAGTTCACACATGTACTAAATAAAGAGAAAAACAATTTACATTTCAGGTGTTTTTGTTTTTTTTGGTTTTTTTTTGCCCTATTTTGTATTACAACAAAAAACACCAGTTTTCACTTTGAATTGTTATAGTTTTTCCCCTCACTGTACAATTTTGTCAATGCTAGCTACATAATAATTAATAATGTTATGACACAATGTGCGCTTCTTAAAAGGAAAAAAAATAAAAATGAAGCTTATTCCGTCATTTTAGTTGTTCATGTTAGTGATCAAGGAATATTATTAATTTACTGTAAATAAAGTCTAATATAAATGAAACGATTCTTTTTTCATTTCTTTGACCCCACGCACTCCAAACCTTTAACACAAGATAACGGCATGTCATGGGATATTAGTGTTCAACCAGACATACGCCCAACACAGACGTTTGGGTTTTTTTTTTTGCACGTGGAGAATGCATGGTGAAGAGAGGTAAAACGGTGCTTCCTTTCAAATGCATACTCGACGGACATCCTCAGCATTACTTGTCTACACCATATTTACTATAAAAATATGTCAGTGTCTGATCGACGGCTCGGCCGTATGTCTGAAACCACCCTATTGTCATCAAGGCAGTGTCGCCTGACCTGCTTGTCTGAAAATCCTTGTCCAGTTCCCTTAAGAGCCTTGAGGCCCATAGAGCCGGTGCTTGCCCTGGTTTCTGTGAAGTGGACAGAGTGATAATAATAGGTAATTTTTTCAGATAGGCAGCAGGTGTGTGGCAGATTAGTTCCCCAGCTGTAAGCTGGTTCCCATTTCTACACCCAGGTCGGTTGAGGAAATTAGAGTAAATTTTTTTTTGTCAAGGAAAAATAATGAGGTGACTGGGATAGGATTCTAACGTGTGGTGTTCGTGTTGAGTGTTCCATTGCTTTCCCATGGCAAATATAAAGTGCTTATAGCATGGGGATGATCAAGAATAAGCGCAATATAAATGTACATTTACAACTTTTAGCAGGAGATATAATCTTTACAGAGTTAAAAAGCGCGTTAAATTAACGGTTGGGAAATTCTACAGTACAGCCATTTTCACGAAGAAAGCTGTATCCTAATTGGCTCCTAGCTTTTTCATGAAAACAGTTGAATATCAAAGGGGACAAAGATAGACGGCTTGTTGCCAGCCGAGCATATCGACCACTCCGTCATGCAGCCACTGAACCTGAAACGGTAGGTACCTTCTCACCAACAAAGCATGACTTTCTGGACTTATTGCCTTCCGCATCTTAGTTCTGACTTGGGATGCTGAAGCTGCTTCTCTGATTCTTCGTGTTATTTCTTTCCAATGAGTCTATATCTCTAATTCTTCGTGTTATTTCTTTATAACCAGTCTATATCCCTGATTCTTCGTGTTATTTTTTTACAACCAGTCTATATCCCTGATTCTTCGTGTTATTTCTTTACAACCAGTCTATATCTCTAATTCTTCGTGTTATTTCTTTACAACCAGTCTATATCTCTAATTCTTTGTGTTATTTCCTTGTTTTCTGTTCACGACGAGACAGACTTTGCCATGGCAGGCATGGGTTCGATTCCCCCTGTCGACGAAAATCTTTTTACTATTTTCTGTCCTTGTCTCTCACTGGCACTGTTACAAGTTACACTATCCCACTATCATTCTGTGTACTAGACCATCAGTGCCCGCTCCCTCTTCATTTATTATAATATTATTATGAAAAACAACAAAGCATATCAAACATATATTTGAATGGGAGTATTAATACTTTATTATCATACAATCCATTTTTGCCAGCACCTAAAATTATCATTATTATATGTATAAAAATTGTATATAATATAACAAGTAGCACTAAAAGTATTCATGGCCCATGCAAGTTGATACTAACACTAAAACACTGGCAACAAAATGTCATTACTTAGTGAATCTTAAAAATACTTCAATAGATTTCCGATACATAGAAGCAGCATCGCAAGTCACATATTATAATTATTAATATATGCAAAGTATGGTTTTTAAAAATAAAGGGTTTGAATAGACTTGAGGGCATTTTCCTTCTGAGAACCCAATCACACACCCCACACCATAGGAATAAAGTGGTATAAACAACATTTATGTACCTAGTGTTTACCAAGAAGTGTTCCAACAGTTTGCTACACATATAATAAACAAACCGTTCAAACTCATTTATTAATTTTCTTGCTTTCCAACCCCTCCACTCCTGTCTCTAAATTCATTTCTACCTCAGCAAGTTGTGCTGGAGCATTTGATGTGTAGCCATGGGATATATGG
Organism: Dirona albolineata; assembly: GCA_031763155.1. Taxonomy (NCBI): domain Eukaryota; kingdom Metazoa; phylum Mollusca; class Gastropoda; order Nudibranchia; family Dironidae; genus Dirona; species Dirona albolineata. The sequence goes on from JARFNW010165191.1 coordinate 10,229, forward strand.
TCATGTGACGTGTAGTCATGGAATATGATGTGATGTGTGACCATGTGATGTGTGGCCATGGGATATGTGGTCATGTGATATGTAGCCATGTGATGTGTGGTCATGTCATGTGTAGCCATGTGATGTGTAGTCATGTGTGTGATATGTAGCCATGTGATGTGTGACCATGGGATATGATGTCATGTGTAGCCATGTGATGTGTGGTCATGTGTGTGATATGTAGCCCTGTGATGTGTAGTCATGTGATGTGGGACCATGGGATATGAGATGTCATGTGTAGCCATGTAATGTGTAGCCATGTGATGTGTAGCCATGGGAATAGTGGTCATGTAATGTGTAGCCATGGGATACGATGTCATGTGATGTGTAGCCATGTGGTCTGTCCATGTGATTTATCGCCATGTGATGTGTGCCCATGGGTTATCTGGTCATGTGATGTGTAGTCATCGGATGCATACGTGTGGCCATGGGATGTGTTGCCAAGTGGCCATGATGTGTTGCCATTGGGGTATGTAATGTGGGCTTCTAATTAGTCGGAAGGCCAATGTCACTTGGAAGTTTTTAAATATCAATCAATACAAACATTGGAAAACATTTAGTCCCGATATCATTGTTTCAACATATGTCCAATCACAATCATTTGAATTTATTAAATTTGTCCCAAACATTCAAAATTTACAGACATCAAGCCTGTCTCATTATGACACGATGTGTATGATTTCCATCACTTCAACTCCTGATGGGCTTTTGGGTCAGGTGCACAAACCTCAGAATCCCTGGGTCACAACTGGGAGAAAATAAATATTGTTCGTAAAATTATTCGCCTCTGAGAAGTACAGATGACATTAAGGCATCAGAAGATTTGAGAGCAGTGGGTTGTGAATGACAAGAATACAGTTGCTCCAGTCACAGTAGGCTGATCACTTGCTTGCCTTAAATTCCTGATCCATAGATCTTCCAGATCACTCTGCTCATTCGTGCATGGTGACCAAAGGCTGACTAAGGTGCTGGCCTCAAAACTACTTTGCAGAATACAGGGTTTTGGATGACAAAATATAACAAACAGGATTTGAAAAGATAGAAATGCTAATAATAATAATAATAATAATAATCACACGCTATTTGATATCTAAAGATTACACAACATCAAATTAAATCTGCAGTAAACATTGTCAGCTTGTGGTTTCATATCAATCGTCTGGCACAAGTGTCAAAGTTGTGTGTGGTTATGATCACAACAATTATCAGTTGACAGGTAGAAAACAATTTCAAGATGAACAGGAGTGAGCAGGGAAAAAAATTACATTGTACTACGTAGCTCATACAATATAAAATATGCAAGACTAGACATCTAGAGAGCTATAATACTGAATCAGTCACTAATAAAAAAAGAGGCAAAGATTGAGAGTTCATAGTGAGCTCCTGATTATACAAAAAGAAACTTGAAATAACAGAAGAGGTTGTTAGAGTTGATCCTTCAGGACTGTGGTTTCATATTAATTTGAGACAAGCAATGAAAGTAATAAATGATTAATAATTGAATGATGCAAATACATTTTAAGCTTAACAGTTATCAAAAAGGAGAATATAAATGTATATATTTGCATGTTACTTGACGACTTGGTATCAAATAAATGCGGAACGTCAAATGTATTAACATAGTCGACAATGTCAGCATTGCTTAATCAACTATGCGTTTTCATATCACCCTGGCACTAATGTGAATATAATATATATGGTATAATGGTATAATAAAAAATAAATATTAAATATTCAAGCAACGCAGTCATAAAGAAAAGACGCTCGCCAGTACACCAGGATATGGAATCAATACAGGTCTCCGGAATCCGCCACACTGCAGAGAACAGGATCTGGTTTGGTATAATAAAATGGTACATGAGTCCACTATTTTGGCAACTAGACCACAGTGTCGGTATAATATAGTATGTAATTAACGATTATTATAGGCAAAAACCAGCTGTTTGGCTTACAATGTTATTATCGAATAAATACATGGCATGAAATAACAAACCTGGTGCTAAATATCTATATATATAAAAACACTGGAAAGCTGGTTATCTAAATCCTTTTTAAAACAACAATCAAAGAGTACGTTAACATTGGAAAATTCCAGACAACATACAACACATTTGATCCCACTCATCTAACACAGTAAATCTCAAGAACTCGATTCAAAGCCCTCATCTCCCAATGAAAGACGCATAATATAAATTTAATTTTACAGTCGAAAAATTTATCAATCTCTGCCATTGCCAACGAATGATTACTTTTCATGTCCGGATATTGGATAAGCAATGTTAAAATTTACTTTGAGCCAAGGGCCAATGGTGTAATAACAGTCGTTAGTCCCATTCAGTTTTCTTAATGACGGGGCAGAACTTGAATCTTCGACTATCTCAAGGCCATTTCAGATCATAAGTCAATTCATCTGCCCTACAGACTTATCACATTATTTGTTTATAGCTTTTACTCAGTCAATGTTGACATTAAAAAAAGGACCCTCCATATCTTTTCAAAATAGATGTTATCCCGTTCATTGAAATAAATATATTCATTCTTTTGGAGCATATTTCAATAAACTGAGACCAAAAACCAATGCCATCTCAACACAGAAAAAAATGTAGTTGTCAAAAAGAGTTTAAATATTTTGAGCAAAAAATATTGTTAAATGCGAAAGTCAGAGTGTTGAATTAAAACAAATAAATAAATGGCATTTATACAGTGTTTATCCACGATTGCCACCATTCTATAAGCACATTACAGTATTTAAACTACTGATACCAGTATCAATGTACACACCAGCACAGCATGGAGGGACTTTGATGCAAAGCTGCTTCCTAATGAAGAAGCATTAAAATATAATCTAATATAATTTATTCTAATCTCACAAGATTGTTTCTCTTTTTTCTATCCTGCATGAGACAAAAGCTGATGTTAAAAAATAAAAAAGAATACTGGCTTTAAAATCAATGTACTGTTTTAACTCTGTTTAACTCACGCCATGGTCATGAAGTCTAGTCTAACTAACTACAGTATCCACATCGCTTTTACTGACATTCTTCTTCCAGTGACGTAGCTCTTACAAATGACGTCCTTACCTATCCGTTAAATAGTAATAATAATACAGTGCTCATATACAGTAATAGAAAAAGCAGTGATAATGGTAAGGCTTCTTGAAAATATAACGAATATAACATGAATAACATTACAGGCTTTCTCTGTTAAAAAAAATAATTTTAATAGGCTAAAACAATGTACATAGAACAATAACAACAACAACAAAAAAATTTTAATGTATGTATGTATATATATATATATATATACACTACTTATAAAGAGACGGCCTTCTCTTGATGCTACAAAGAAGCCCTGCCATTAGCACTGAACTTTTAACTTCATCTGCACGAAGCTTCACACAATCACACTATTTTGTTTATATAATAGGCATTATGATGAGAGCTATTTCTACACATTTACAGTTACTGATATCATTTCAAAGAATTGGGTCTCGTCTGTGTAAACGATAACATTTTAATTCTTTAATTGCGGATGAGAGTAATGAGGTATGTGAGGCACATCATGTTAATATTATTGAAACATTAGAATATATCATAAACAAAATAATCATTTCAGAGAGTACAAGTCATTTTTCATAGTGAGATTACACTCATGAAATTTGAGAAACAACTCAACAGCATGTTACATATTATTTTCAATAATAGACTAACGATAATATTGTAAACAATATAATAAATGAACAGTCTTGATTGGAGTAAATGTCAAGATAAATGTATACAAGAATTGCACTATTATTAGTTGCACTAATCATGAGGTAAATATTTCATTTTATTCCATTAAAATCAAAATAATAAACGTTTAAATAGCAGTACATGGAAGATTGAAACAATTATTTTAAAAAATTCCCAGCTGTGATTTCCAACAAAGCATGTTTTAAACTCAAAGCCTAACTTATCACAATATTTAGTCATCAGTATACTGGTTTTACTGTAACACAAATTGAATGTACGATACAATATGGCAACACGGTAAATATCATGTTATAACGAGAAGGGTATAGTTTTGTATTTCTTTAAAAAGAAACCCTGAAAAATCATTCTAATCAGCAAAACAAGGTATCCGCAGGTAAAACCAAATACCTCCTTATCAAATAAAACAATCTCAAGATGCTTCGTGATGGTAACGTTTACTGCACCTGTGTAACAAGAAGATTGAATAAATAAAATGTGAGAGTTCCTTGAACATAATTAAATAACTTCCAATTTTTGAAAAATTCTAATTTGAACAAAATTCACTTTTTTTTTTTTTTTTTTTTTTTTAAAGAAAGAAAAAAAAGAAAGGAAAATTATGAACAAATATTTTGATCACAACATAAACTGATCAACAAAGGAGACATAATTAGATTCTCTCCTTTTCTTTTCTTTTTTTCTTTCCCAGAATATAATTTACTGTCACATGATGCAACAAATTCAAAAATCCCATCATTCCTACTTTTAACGTTAAAAACAAATTTAATAAAATGGTTCCACTAAAGAAAAAATAAGGTTTTATAATACCGTGACTGTAGCTGTAACTGTAACTGTAACTGTAACTGTAACACATGTTGGAAAATATATTGTAATACTATACCACATACACAAAAATACTTGTGTGTAAACTACTGAAAATACAAGTTAATGAGAATCACAACAGCTTTACAACAACCATGTTAAAAGATTTACAATAATATGACTAATGAAAAATAGATTGATAATTTTTGTAAAGAATAAATGTGGTATTATTATTTGGGGGTGGGGGGATTTATTCCTGAAAGTTTTGGAGGGATTATCGATTTATTCCTTTATTTTTTTTTACTTTTAAAGGAGCGAAGAGGAATCTAACAATTTGATTAGCATAGAAAGAAGCTATGATAGTCTTAGGTAGAAATTTTAATCATAACATCTGAACCTTGCAACGCAGGTTAAACTTGGAAACGGCAAAAAGATAGAACGAAAAGAATAATTCTTTCCCATATAAATACTTTTAATTAAAGTAGGTATCGCAATGAAGAGGTGTCTCCGACTTTTTAAAATTTCATTTTTCATTCCTCTTCCTTCATTTTAAACAAAATTTAGACAACAAACAAGAGAAAGAATGATGAAAATTAAAATTAGAAACATAAAAAGGAAAACTTTTTTTTGTTGTTTCTGTTAAACAGGCATAGAAATAATAAGATACAATAAGTAATGCAAAGAAAATTACAGCAACTGCAAGACTAACACGTGCATTAAAATAGCAATCACAAAATGTAAACAGCTTTTATACAAATAAATCAACTATAGGCACTTTTTAAATGCTTTAAAAAGAAAAAAAAGGAAAGAAAAAAAAGAAGACAAGAAAAATGAATTAATAATAAAACAATTTCAACTCCATTAAAAAAACACCAACATTGTATATAAATGAATGACTTCCAATTATATTTATCAATGTTAAGTCCAGCATTTTATTGATGGCGTAAACATTCTGCTACATGTTTTTGAAACCCAAAATTAGTATGCTGTAATCTTAGTAGTTTCTTTTTGATGTTTAAAGAATATTTGTAAAAATCACTAATTTGCCAAATTCCAAAATTTCATCATATTTCCTAAAAAAAAACAAAAACAAAAAAAACTCAAAAAAAACCTCATCAACATTTGTTTATCATAACTACACGCTCAGAAAAACTGACTTAAAAAATTTCCACAAAAAAAATTTGTGGAAAAGAGAAACTGCTGTAAATAAGCTGAATGACTGGCAGCAGACTTGAATGTAGACTTTCTGTGTAACTTTGTACTTGTTTGTACAATCCCGTAGACCATAAGGATAACGCACAAAACAAAAGTATTTACATTTAAAAACAGCAGTTAACTGTGAGAACGGACTTTATCTTGGTAATAATGTGAACTAGTCACACAATGGTCGTTGCATTTCTTAAATTTCCTGAGATAGCTACGGATGATTGGTTTTTAATTGAAAAAATAATTGCTCTGTTTTAAAGGTTTAGGAACAGAATTCTGACATCAGTTACCTTTGCTTTTGATAGGGTTTCGGCTTTGATTTTATTTTTAGACAATCAATTATTAGGAAGACTAGAAGTACTTGTGAAAAAGTGCATCTGTAGTGAATCCGATCTGATCTCTTGTCACCGGTACAAATACACAGGCAGTATGAAATATCTAACACATTGTAATAAGGCAAAAGATCAATTGGATGTTTCAATGCTATGCAGCAATTAATCAGCAGAACAACCACACACTTCTCGTATTCTTTTCAATTCTAAGCAACAAGATCCTTGTAATTAATACTTTCTAGATTTACGGTCATCAAAACTTCATCGATCTCTCTAAGCAAGTGACATCCTTGTCACTCCATTCGGTCCATCTCGTCCACACGGAATACCATCAGGACTGCTGGAATCAGTTGTTAAATACGCTGCAGGACTGTTGGATTTTTCGTCATCAGATTCGTTTCCTTCGTCGTCGTGGACATGCACGCCTTCACATGGCGTCTCAGCGAAAAGGTAAGGCTCCTTCTCCGAGGTCACCTTCATGCGCTTGACAGGATTTGCTTCAAACTCGGAACTGTTAGCTCGACTACGATGGTAGAAAGCATGGGGCTCCGGGTTCAGGTTGGAAGACTGGTCAACGGTGGCCTCGTGGGGCATCTGGCCGAGGAAATAATAGAAAGAAAAAAAAATTAGTCTTGTCCTGATGCACACAGAGCCAAAAAACAACTGGCGTTAATTTGAGTTGAGCTATTTCACTGATGTTCGTCATTATTAGGGGTATGCAGATGACGATGTCCGACTTTTGACAATAACGCTAGTACTCAACAATGCAAATAATAATAATAATAATATCTTTATTGTCCTTAAGAAGGCAATTCATGTATTGCGATCATGCTCTAGGAGAATACTTATACATATTGACATAACACTATACAACACTTTCACACACGCAAGCTCACAAACTTACACAATAATAAAAATAATAATAAAAATAATAATAATAATAATGATAATAATGATGACAATGATAAAATCAATAATAATAATAATAATAATAATAATAATAATAATAATAATAATAATAATAATAATAATAATAATAACAATAATAATAATAATAAATAATACATTAAAATAAAATAAATGTCATTTATATAGCACTTATCCTTGATCGTCACCATGCTCTAAGCGCTTTAAAGTAGCACATTTCCCCCAGGCAATCTATCCACTACACCATTTCCAAATACTTACCAACATTGATGGCGCTCTGAATTTGTAACAGAATGGGTAATTCAAAAGATGGAGGTAAGATGCTGCATAAATGTCTGCATAACGCCTCACTTGGGTTGCAAAAAATGTCTGCCTTGATCCTGAAATGCAAGCATAGTATCAAATCATCCATCTTTTTTTCTCCATAATGTACATAATACATATACCCACTCTCTCTCTCTCTCTCTATCACACACTCACACACATATAATATGGGTAGGCTCTTCAAACGTCTTACGTGGCTGAGTAACACAAAATTGGACAAAATGTGTACTAAAAAACCAAAAACCCAAAAACATGACCACACCAGAATACATACCGCTGCGAAAAAGACTCCCAAGTATTCCGTAAGACATATCGAGCTCATGAACAACTGCCTGAAAACATATAACAAAGTCATCCTTTGAAAAATAATTATGTTGAGTTTGTTTATTGAACAAGAAACGCTAAAAGATGCACTCATTGAAACATCACAAGTTCATGAAGTGCAATATCATATTAAAGAGTCGCTGCACATCAAGAATGAAATCCAGCCTAATACCTTTCTACTTTGTAAGGTTCCAAGTCTTGTACATAAAGTGCACTGTCTTACTACGGGGCTGCGTACAGGACAGGATACTGGACAACTTGGCACTAGCAGCTTGGTTTAGTTCATCAGACTGTGGTGATTAATTCTAACCAAGCAAAGACTGTTTTTGGTCCTGTCCTGAGCCACATCCCTCCATTATAATACTTTTAGGGTTTAAAGTCTTGTGCATGATGAGGTGCAGTGTCTTATACAAAGAGTCACTGCTCATCAAAAAAACCAAATCCAACCGAGTACTTTTCTACCTTAAGTGTTCAAAGTCTTGAATAAAAATGTAAGAATCACCAACCTTGAGTTTTGTGTTGATGTTGGAAACATCAGGTTTGTCTGTAGAGCTGCTGTCCAGGTGTCTGAAGAAACAGTTTTTAAAATTGAGATGAAGCTGCTGGAAGCCAGGTAAATGGAAAATCAGTGGTGTGTAACATTTGAATGGCTTCTGGTACAAACAATGTTTGTTTGTTATCTGTTCCATTTAGGACTGTGATTAAACAGTGTAGGGACCAGCTCTGTGACTGACTGAGGACAGAGTACAAGGCAGAAGGCATCGATGCGCAGACCCAGGTAAAATGTATCCAGGTTAAGTGTAAGTCTGTGCCCTACCAGTACACATGGCCTGATACAGAGCTGGAAAATCTATGGGTCAGGATTTTTAAGGCAGGCAGTAGATCAGCCCACTGTGCCAATAAACCTTGTTTGGTACAAGATTCAAGAAGCAATAAACTATTCAATACTACTCATATCTGGACCAGGCATGGTATTGTAGCCCAAAGGGTTCACCCAACACCTATAGAAACTGTGGACATTTTACCAAAGAGGCAAACAAACAATGTGCAATAAACAAATGTTTCGGGTTTCCCCTTTGTCAATGATACAATACATCTGACATGGGGACGAAGAAAATGCACATTGTTTATATCAGAAGATATCAAAATATTATACGCCACTGAAGGAACAGTTGAAAGACAGTCTTTCAGGTAAAAAAAAGAAATCTATCATGATTTTCCTAATCAATGAAGAAAAGTTAGACAATAACATCCTAAAAAAAAATCAGTGTTTTTTTTTCCTAAAAAGAAATAACAAAAAAATGTTTAAATGCTATAAATTTGCATTTTTCTATACTTCTAAGACATTCAGTTTGTATTATGAACCAACTCTTTTTGAGCGCATATATCATATTCTAAAAATATATATAGTACCACCATTTAGGTATTGATAAAGAAAGAAAGATATATCAATGTAAGCACGGTGACTAACCTATAAACATCAGATAAGGCACTTTCAATTCGTGTGAGGTTGTCAAACAAAGTCTTCTTGTTAGTCCACACCGTCAGCTCTGTCGCAAGCTCAGGAACGATGAGAAATGTCCTCCAACCACGGATTTTCTTGGACTTTAGGATATCTCCGAAGATGTGATCTCCAACGTACAATACATCATTCCCTTTGGCACCGAGTAGACGGGACAACGCCTCACATGAACCTAGGATAAACATTTTCTTTAAAATTTCACTTCAAATTCATGCACAAGTACCCAGAACAAATGAATACAAAAAAATAATCTAAAGACGACAAAATTTTGTCTGCAAAACCCTGCGGCATTCCAGTATAATTTGGTTTGACTGTAAAACATTCTTCCAAAGTCTTTTCCTTGATTAGAATTTTGAATTTTTTATTTCATTATTCCATTAGTTCAGCATTTTAAAGTAATCCTTGGTGTCTTCTTGTCAGAAACAGGGGGGATCTTTGCCAAAGGTATTCTATTAAAATTACATATTCTAACAATATCCCTGTTTTTGAGGTTTCAAGAGCAACAACCACATCTGTTACCACGTAAACATATTGCTCACAAGCCAATGGACCAATGGAAAATTTAAGCCTTGTTAGTGATATTACCTATATAAGATTCATTTACTGCCTTTATTTATAGTAATTACATTAATTTGGTAATAAGTTTGCTTACCTCCAGAGTAAATATCACCCCGTTTTATTGGTCCTATGTGGTGACCAAGTCCAAGAGAACCAGTTTCCTGGAATGAATAATGTTCAAAACCCAATTTAGTCAAGCAGTAAGGAGTCGTAATCACAAATTGAACAATTTTCAAAACAAATCTTTGGCATTAGTAGTTTACGTAATACTAAACAAATGAGCAATTTCTATACTGAAATGATGGCTAACAACACTGGTTATATTACAATCTAACATAACCTTAGATTTTAAAAAAAACCAAAAACCCCAAAAACCAACAAGCCATCTTTTTAGCAAAAAATTTAATGAAATGACAAGATGATAAACTAAGAGTAATTACAGTGTTCTCAATACCATGAAGGATTCTCTAAAAGTGGGAAAAGTTATACAGCAGCTCAGAGGATAATTCTCTCTACAACCCCCCACCAATTATTTGAAAGGTAAAGAAAAGAAAAGGAAAAGAAAATGCACAAGATATTGAAAGTGATTCTAATGGATAGATAGTCATTTTTTTTAAACCACAGTACTTTTTAAAAGTTCACAAATTATGACTTTATTAAATCTAAAATTCACATCTATTAGAAAAGTCACACATTAACGCCTACCCAAAAAAATACTACATGCAGTTAATCAGGTAGAAAAATTGCACTCTTAAAAGACTTTTGACTCTGAGATATAATATCGAAAAATATTAAATTAAAAAAAATTTAAATACCATCACCAAATACAATGAACAAGTTATTGAAAATAAAAATGTTTTCAAGATAGTAAGTAAATACTGAAATTAGCTGTGATGGATAGAGGTATTCTGTTTCTGCACTTCATTTGTAAAGGGGATGAGATTTTCAAAGAAGTATTAATTGGATTAAATTTCAAATCAGTTGCTTCTATAAGCATTACAATCATTAAAGATACAATATAACATTTCACTACATTTGCAATAGTAATACGATACTGCACCTTCTTGAACATATTTGGTTTTCCCGTTCATTGGCCAATGAGCGTGGAATGTTCGCTTGCATTTTTCTGGTACAAAACAATATAAACAAGGTACCAGTTGCGACCTTTTAGTAACACTTAACACCGGTTATCAGTGTAAGTGTACATCAATTGAAACATGCAAAAGTGTTAAATCAATTCTTTTGGGGCTGGGTTAAACATAGTAAATTGCCGTAACCAAATATATGTATAATATATATCAATTCTATTTTCATTTTTTTTTTAAACTTCCTTTTGCCGTGCCTTTGTTTTCATATCCCATTTCTAAATTGTTGTTTTTTTTCTTCATGACTATCTCCATACCACTCAACGTTAACTCAATTACACTAAATTAATTTAATTCAAAAGTCTGGGCTGTTGTATTCAATTCCTAACAACTTGAAAGGTCTGTCTCGTTACTTTGAAAATTGTGGTACAAGGTCTTTCTTAGTGCTTAGTTGATCATACCAGCATCAACCTTTGTAATCTATAACTGCTATGACTTTCATTCCTTCCTACTGAATACACTGACTTGAGCAGTTGTCTCTGCCTTACAACCCACCCCTCAGAGAAATAGGGAGGAAAAAAAGATTTCTTAGAAAATGTGCTCATTAGTACTCAGCACAATTAACTGTCTTGTGGCCGTATACATAGACCTTGCTGATAAGACATTTTGGCATGCATTCAATCACTATAATGATGCCATCATTGAATGTTGAGTGCCTTCAAAATAAGATGGTTGGTGCCAAAATGTGCTAACAGTTTACATAGGGTATGGGTGCTGATTTTACCTGCATTATTATGCTTTCATCCTTGACATAAAATTTTCCTGTTGCGTGCAAGTTTATCTCAATTCAAATAGTACACCCTCACGACAGTTGGATTGGTTTATGATTATGGAGCCACCTTTATACCGCAATAAGCAGAGTAAGGGCCAGCCATATGACAAGCTCTGAAGGGTGCACATGACAAATGGAAGTAAATCCACTCATCGCCTAACACATGGATAGAAATACTCTGCACCAGGAATTAAAACGAGCAGGTGATGAGCCCACTGCGTCCAAATACCTGTACCAGTAAATTGGACAGCAATGTACCATGAGGTCCATACATTTGACCAAAAAACACTTTGCTGTTACCCTAGTGGTTACTATTCAGTTAAAGGACATTTGAGAGCTGCCACCTGGGCAAAAGTTGGAATGATGCATGGCTTCAAATCAAATATTGGTCTTTCTGGACACTTTAACTTTGTCAGATCCAGACCAACATGACGGTCTTTCATGTTGAAGGATCAAAATGGAAAATGCTTTTATATAGAATGCCCTGCCTTCCTAGGTTTATATACATCTAATATCTATAATCATCTGGATTAAGAAGATTCATTGTCAGTTTGTTCCAACACCCTTGAGCAAATCCTGAATTGTTGGCTGGTTGTCAAGAAGGTTGTTTTGATATCTGCCGATTTCTATACATCTAATATCTATAATTATCTGAATTAATAAGATTAATAGTCCCGTTTGCTCTGACAACCTTGAGCAATTTCCTAATTTTTGGCTGGATGTGTTTTAATGTCTGCCCATTTCTACCACTTCTCCCATAAATATTGTCAATTCATGCCAGGCTACAACTACTATGGTTACTACATCAGCTACTGAGGGGTTGGACTTACAACCAAAAAGACACTGGGTTTGATTGACACCAGCTTCCTATCCAGAAGGGTGACATATTATTGTCACTCTGTCCGCTTCACGTTATGGAAACCGGGATAGGCACCGGCTCTATAGGCCTCATGGCCCGAAAAGACTTTACTCTTTTTTTATTCACACCTCAGGGTTTGGAGTGCTTAAAATCACACTTTTTAATTTTGTGGCCCCACCTACTACTAATACGACAAGGGCCAAAGTTTTGCCATTCATCATCATAACCAGAAATTTTCAATGACGGGACCAGTTGTTGGAAGAAACTAATACAAACATACCAGTGAAAAAGAGGGATATATAGCCATATTCATATTCATTGTGGTTTTTGGTTGACAAAGCTGGATATCAATACTAAGTGTTAAATTAAATATTCCTCTTCAATACTCATTACAATACATTATAAAGAAATGTTTCTTTACCAAAAAGCCTTACAGCTTTGACTTTTCTAGAAAATTTACTTATGACCCATGCATAAGTTCTAGGCAATTGATTGAGGACAATAAAACAACCAGTATAAAAATGTAATCAAAATTAAATGCGGACTTCAGGCTGACGCGACTCGCAAAAAGCTAATATGAGTGTGTGAGAGCAAAATTTAGATATTGCCAGGCATATTTTCTTGAATATTTATAGTGCAAGCTCATAACTGCGATTAACCCACCATCACATTTTTAATAAACTTGAGAGAGATGTAGCACAGTGACCCTCATTTGATTTGAGATTTCTCGATTCATGAAGCTTTTTTTTTATTAAAAGAAGAGCGTATGGGTCAATATGTTTCCTTCTTATTAATTTAGAGTATCTTATTGGTCGACAGTACAAAGCAGCGACGTTTCTGCAAAAGGTCTTTGTCAAGGAGCAGCTGTGACACCAAATTCATTGCTTTTAAAATCCTTTAATACTGTCAAAATGACAGAATGCAAAAAGCCAAATTAAGCGCCAAGAAAGAAGCAAATGTCAAGAAGAAAAAAAACCCAGCTTTTAAACCTTCAGATGTACGAGAAGTCTAGTGTTTCATCTGTGATTACTATGGAACGAACCAATGGAAAAACTATACCCAAATTGAATCGAGTTATAGATCAGGAATAAAACGAACCCAAAACAATACTTTTTTTCCAGTAAAGAACGCACTCATTTTACAGAAATAAAGAGGAAAACACACATGAATCAATGAATCAACAATACTATCAAGATCCAAATCAATTCCATTATATTGTATATATATAATTTTATGAAATATGAGGAAAAATTACTTACTCTGTTCACAGTTCGAAGGATGGTGCCATCTTCAAAGAATAAGGGCTTTTTGGCATCAACAACGACACAGTCCCAGTAAGTCGTCCAATGACGATTTCCAGTCTGTCATTCAAGCACAAATGATTCATACACATTGATTACCTTTTGCTTTGCAAATTATGCACCAGTTTAAATATGGTGGAAGAAGAATTCAATTTTGGGTTGAATGACCTTTACAAATTATGCACCAGTTTAAATATGGTGGAAGAAGAATTCAATTTTCGGTTGAATGACCTTTACAAATTATGCACCAGTTACAAATGGTAAAAGAAGAATTAAATTTTTGGTTGAATGACTTTTGCTTTACAAATTATACACCAGCTTATACAATGTGGTGAAAGAAAAATAAATAATCTATATTTAACGTAAGCATAGTTGACTTAAATAACCACATGAATGAATAAATAAAACGTAAAAGCAACTTGCCACTTCTGGGAAATCCATTAAGTACGTCATAATTTTCTGCAATGGCAATAGAAAAAAAACAAAAACAATCTGAGTTGATATAATTATTCAAAATCTACTTAGTAAAATGGATGAATGAACAGAGCAATATTATCCCTAAAACAAAAAGTAAAAACAATCTAAAATTAGAGAAAAAAACATATATATATATATATATATATATACTCAAATAGAATAAAAGGTATCTCCGTGCAGGAAAACAATTTGAGAAGAAAAGAAGAGGAGAATAATAAGGAAGGGAAGGCAGCGAAAGACTAAAGAAAAAGAAAGAAAAAGACCAAAATATAGATGACTATACTTCAATATCATAATATTATATACACCTAAAAAAAATTAATAATATCTAAATAAAACAAAACAATAAAACAAAGCCATAAATCCGCGCGTAACTGCATTTGAAATTCTACAGGAATAGTAATGACCCAAAACTATGTAAAATACAACATGCAAATTTTAGAACTAAATTTTCATTAAACTTAAATCTTGAGTCAATACCAAATAAAGAAATGAAACTACTCACGTTTGTGTATATATATTCACTATTGGTGATCAGCACAACCTTGGCGCCGGATTGTGTAAGCCTGCAGGAATGGAATATATCGTGTGAGGAATAGCGTCAAAACAAAAACACGCAAACCAGTTACTACTTATTTATTACTTTATCAATTTTCTTAAAGGTAAGAAATAGTTAGCTCCAAAATATAACAAAATAATGAAAAATACCTGTCTAGCAAAATGGGGAGTTTGTCATCGCGGTGTACATATTTTTCCAAGTTATCCATAGTTTCTGACTTCAAGTCACTCTGAGAGAGAAAAAAAATTGAAAAATATAAAACAATGACAATTCAAAATCACATGATTAATCATAAAACATGGAAAAGGAATGCATTAGTTCTGACATTAGTCTAAGCATGAATAATCTGTTTAAATAATAAACTTGATGAAATAAAATAAAGCAAAGATGGGTTTTATAGTCCTGTGTCTCCATACATGTACAGGCTAACAGCATTATTTACATTCATCATCCCAAAACAGGCTTATATGGTAGAAGCTGTCTGCAGCAAGCTACTCATTCACATCAGAGTCGAGAGAAGAAAATTATGCGAAGAGTCTTTCCAAAGGACTCAATGTCGTACCTAGTCAGGATTCAAACCCATGATCTCACGATCTTGAGCTTAAGATGGCTGAAGACTTGGTCAGTCACTGATGCCACTTTCAATCATGTTGGTTGGTTGGAAGGCTTGTAAGTAGAGATGCATTTCTTATACTCCTACGTCAAATCATACAAACAGGAAATGTGAAAGAAAGAAGAGGATTCCTTACGTGAAGGAATAAGGGCTACCAGCAGCTAAAAATACGAAAAAGAGGAATGAAAAAAAAAAGTGAAAATAAAGGTGAAAATGACATAACTCCTTTGTTTTTGTTCCTATTAGAGCTATACCATTTTCACCTTTTAAATAATATTTATTATTATTATCCTTACGTGCATGTGGACCCAGTCGACTGCAGCTCTCACGTCCTGGAAGATTGACCTGTAGGACATTAAAATCAATCCGGACGTCATTCCCGTCTTTGTCCTGGATGTCATAGAAATGATTGAAGAAGACTCTGTACATATGGGACATAACTCTCACAAATAATTTGGTACTTTGAACACTATTTATGATTTTAAGAAAACAGGCAGTGAAATAATACAATAAAAAATAAGAAATCGAGGTGAAGATCTACTATTCATAAAGATAAAACTAACCCCACTAATTCACAAAGCAAGATAGGTTTGTTGATAAATAATTCTAAAAATCATAATTTTTCAACGGAAAAAATATTCAAATCTATAACATAACTGCTTTTGGCAACAACAAAAATCAATCATCTCGAAGGGGACAAAATGTAAAGTAAATAATGTGTGATCATGATGCCACTGGTACTCGTATACTAGAAATGATTTGGGTGGAAAAGATGGAAGGGGGGGGGGGGGGGTAAATAAAACATATTTATCTTTGCCAGAGTGACACAACATAAAACAAATATAATAACATGTTGCTTCTAGAATATGAGTGAGAGGAAAAATATTAAAAATGTCAAAAACATAACAGGCTTTCAAACATTAATATAGACCATTTCACCACATCTTTTTATCCTTAAATTCAAAACAAACAAACAGAAAGAAAAATTGAAGGATAGGTTTCCGGATGGAACAGGACCCCGGACAACTTTGCACTAGAATTAATCACCACCGTCTGACAAACCAAACCCAGCTGATAGTGCCAAGTTGTCCGGAGTCCCGTCCCTCCACTGTATTATAACAAATATTTGAACATACTTTACGAAGTCCTTGTTGTTGGCAAAGAAGTCAATCACACAAGCAATCATGTAAGTTTCTGTAAGTGATTAAAAATAATAATTTTTAAAAAATACTATTCAAAAGTAAACATAATACAATTTGTTAAAACATGGTAATTAATTAATTTAGTTTATTTAGGTATGGTCTCACCTAAAAGGGTAAAAATAATAGCAACAAACAACACCAAAAAAGCCAGAAGAATTAAACAAATTTATTTTGCTCTTGCTGATATAATAATTGCTTTCACTTCCTACAAAATACAAAAAAATTCTAACTCTATGTGAGAAAGTCTGTAAAAGAAGTGAAGAAATTTTCAATCCCAGCGAAACAGTGATCACAGAAATGAAGAGAAATTAATACTACAAAACTGGCAGTTTATTATTCAGTCAGACTGACGGTTTACTTTACTCACCAGGGATATTGAACAGCGTGTTAAAGACGTACAAGCGTTTGTCCTCCAGCTGAATGTACTTGTTTGGGTAGAGTTCCGATACTTCATGGCTAAAAAACAATATTATATTCATTTCACAAAATCATTAATGAAACGAGTGCACACACTCACTCAAACACACAAACACATTATTTCTTTTTAATTCAACATTTCTGAACATTAAACAAAATAATTCTATTATTCACATTTAATTCTCTCATTGCAAAAATTGTGTAAACATTTTTTTTTTAAAAGATGTGTAATTAAATATTACAGTTGTGGGCCAGTCACTCCATTTTTCTTTCAATACTTCCTTTAATTCACACTTGCCTTTCCTTTACCATGTAGTACACCAAATAAAAAGTGAACAAAACATTATGTTAATAATACTTACGGTTTAAGAAATGTAAAGCCATGAATAGCCACTAGGATGTTCCCATAAGAATCCACTTTCAGCAGATTCCCATAGGTTTTGTCAAACCACAATCCCCTTTGAAGACAAAACGGAAAAGAAATGAAGGCAAAGTAAATATAATAAATACTTGTCAATAAACTATCAATATGTGTACAGCTGTCCTTCCTTTCTAAAGAGCCTTGAGGCCCATAGAGCTGGTGCTTATATCCTTGTTTTCGCAGCGTGAAGTGGGTGAGTGACGATACGTCACCCTTCTGGATAGGACGCAGGTCTTTCGCAAATTACTTCCCCAGCTCTAAGCTGGTACACATTTTTAAACCTGGGTAGAGTGAGGCAATTGGAGAAAAGTTTCTTGTGCACAACTCTACTGGCTTGTTTTTTCTTCTACTGTACAGGAATAGTAATCTCTAAGTGAAAAGTGAAATTTTTTTTTGGAAAAGTGGTTCAGGAATTTAAAAGCATTTAAAATTTCAAAATAATATGACACCTGACAAGCTAATAGGAAATATGATAATAAAAAAAAAGGAAAAACATAGATCAACACGTTTATTTGTTGTTCTAGTACAAGTGGCACATGACATATATTATCAAAAAACAAGAAGCACACCCTACCAGCAGCACTCTTGAAACACCCGCATATATTAAGAACCTTGTTTGTTTGTTTGTTTATCGAATCCCCTTTATACCGCAATAAGCAGTGTAGGGACCAGCCATGTGTCAAGCTCT